>KZ506443.1:142626-185641 GCA_002844005.1 Limosa lapponica baueri
CACTGATTCACAACCAGCTGTGAATTGAGCTGTATTTGTTTAATGGTTTAATCATTTTAATCATTAATTTTACTTTAGATTGGAAATCCAATTCAATGTCCATGTTACACTTCAAACTCGAAAGTAACTGGTTGCAAGATTTTGTTCTAACACTTGACAGGTCAGATTCCCCAAGATGTTTGTACAAGTAGCTCTGTTGAGGCAGGTGGAACTGCTGAAAATATTAGAAGCAAAGCTGGGCTTGGTATGTTGTTATTTAAATGACATTTGGCTGCTTAATGGATTGATAGGCTATGTCTAAACTGTGAGACATGGAGCTGTTATCTTGCCGTGTCTGGACTCCACATGAGGATGAATCCAGGCATGCACCTTTCTGCCTCAGTCTGAACAGCACCCTGGTGTCTGTTGGAAGAGGAGAGGGGAAAATAGAAGCTGCGGTGCTATCTGACAGGTCCCTGGTGTAAATGACTTGGGGATGTGGAGAGAAAGACGCATCGTCTTGCAGGTTTCATGGAGTCGTAGGAATCATGCCTGTTGTGTTCACTTTCCATTCATGGTCATGTGGTAATAATTAAGTTGCTTTCATTTGATATCTGAATATGTAAAAGCGGTTAGATTATAAGTTTCTTTTTTCTCAGATAGATAGGCTAGTATTTGTAGCACATACATACAGAAACTGCAGCAACAGCATCTGAGAAGAGATGCAAGTATTTCATGAGTCAGGACTATTAACTTCTCCCATGGACATCCACTGTTTTGTCTGGAGAAGGCTTGGAGTGCAGGAGGGGAGAAACTAAAGAAAAGTTTCTGCTGCTTGTGGGTTGCATGGTTAAAGGAAGCATCTTAGTATTCAGGACTCTTGGGTTGCCAGTTTCCTTAAATGCTAAGTTAATATGAAAAGGTTTGGACTTTCTCTTTTTAAAGAGTAAGCCAGTAAATCACAGCACAATAATTGGTCCATAATCAGCAGGATTTTTCAGTTGTACTAAATCTCTATCAGCATAAATCAAAACCATAAGCGTAGTGGAAAGAACCCCCAACCTGGAGTCCATCCAGCACCTGCAAATGGAGTTCTACATTTCCAGACACCCTCTTCCTTCAGTCCATCCAGTACCCCATCTTCCAAGAGAGCTTCTCCCCTAAGCACCCATGTTGAGAGATGGGAAAATGAAACTGATATTAACGCCTCATATTCAGGCAATTAGCTAGTCTGCTCCTGGGCAACTAGTCTGGAAGCTATCATGCTGAAATACTGTTTATGAACTCTAAAGGAACTTATTTCAGTTGGATAATGGTTAATTTACAGCCAGCGCTTAAAAGGGCAGGAAAAGATAGCAGCACAATTGGGTTCAGTGCATGATGGGGAAAAATAAATTTCTCACAGAAAGAGATATCTGAAATTCAGATCACATTGAGATGCAAAGAAAGCTGTGAAAAGCAGTAGGAGGGTGATTGTATTCCAATTAGATTTCTCCTGTACATATAAAACAGTCTCAGACTGAAAGTTAATCATCTGATTTATGGATCTTGGGAGGAGTGAAACCCTATGAGCTCCTGAACAATGAGAGGCAAATGAGACAGAGGGGAAAAAAAATAGAATATTTCTGGGACTGTGTTTCTGGGGAAAAACAAAGACCATAAAATCTAATTATGATCTTGGTTTAAAAATTTACCTTAGTGCTATCCTCTTAAACTCATGTTCTTGCCATACAAACAAGTTGTCTTTCTTGGCCAAAGCAGTCAAAAGTAACTCTTGATTTCATGTGTCACAATCCTTTGGGCACTTGATAAATATATTTCTGCAAGGTTTCTGCAAGACCTTCCAAAGTTATGTTGCCATGGTGGGTTAGTTCATTTATATGATTGGTCATAAGCAATCTGACATCTGATCTGGGCTTGGGTCACACGTAAAAGTGCATCTACTCCTTAACGGAATCCTTTTAAAAGCATTCCACGTGTGAGTTATATGAAAATTGCTGTCAGCCAAAGGGGAATGGCAGGATTCATGTAACAGCCCTGCTCTGTGACACAGTTTGGAGCACTGTCAGGTCAGGGACCAGAAGACTGCCTGGCACCAGCTAGGACCCACTTGTATACTCTTATTTTTCCTCCAATTAATCCATCAGTAGCTAGCTCTCAGAAATGCAATACCAGGGGCATTTGTGAAATAACCAACAGAATAGATGTATCATAGATGCCATTTCTTTCTGCCATTCTTGGGTTTCACCCTTCTGCCCAGACTGGCTGTTGGGACTGATGCAGCAAAGCTGAGTGCAAGGAAGATAAAGATGATACTGGTAGACAGAGGACAATACTTTCAGAAATTTTCTTTTAGATGAAGACATATACCTCAATGGGTAAGTCATATCCATAGCTAAGTTGCTTATGTAGAAGTATCTATAGGTAGTATTTTCTACCAAGACAGGTAAAATACTTTTCTTCATCAGATTATACTAACTCTTCTATTTCAACCCAAAGCCAGGCTAGAGTTTACATCTGTAATCTAAACCTAGAGTCCTCTTACCACTGCACTGTAACGCTGTAGGTGTCAGCCTGATCATTTAATGGGTTATTTAGCTGGGTTACCATTCAGGATGAATGTCTGGCTTGGTCCAGGTCAAACCTCAAAGTCTGCATGTTGAAGTCTGGATGTCAGTCATGAATACCTTTTTGCACCTTTACTGGACATGTTCCAACATGAAGTTCTTTACAAACTCCAGGTATTGGGGAATGTTCTCTCTTTACCAATGAAGGCTGTTATTAGGACTTTTCCCCTAGTTTCTGCATTAGTTTGCACAGAGTGCTGAGACAAGGTCAGAATCTTGATCCTGATTTTTCATTTCCTGGTCTGCATACCAAATACCTGAAACCTTCTCTAAAGAGCTGTTGACAATATTCCATCTTAACCATCAGACCCAGTGCAGCCTTCCACCCTTCAGTGGGAAAGGGCCTGCTAGCTCTTTCCCAGCCAGAAACACACACTGACATATGTGTTAACTTTTTCTTCTGCTGCTCTGCTCCTGTGCAATAGGAAGGAGACCTTAGTCCCTAATTGATTATTTCTATATTCTTAATAGGGACTATTTATAGTCAGAAATTGTCTTTAACAGCCATCTGTTCCTTATGCGGCTCCATACATGCTCTCATCCCTGACCTGAAGTAACCATCCTTTCTTCAAGGAAAGGAGGTTTAAATATTCATGCTGGCTAGGTCTTGAATAAACTCTTAATTAGTATCACAATCTCCCACACAAGAGTGGTTTGTTCCTCCTTTAGACTTTCAGTATTTGAAATATTTACTATAGTCAATGAGTGCACATCTCGCATCACAGGAGATAAAATCTACTTCTTGAAAAAATTTTCATGTGTTCAGGCTTGCATCTCTGAAGAACACTGAAACTTATACCATTTGAAATGCAAAAAGTGACTTACCCAAGAAAGCACTGTTAGCACGTTAGACTAATATTGTATTTCTTGTAACTGTGAATGCGTTTCCATTGTGATCATAACATGGAAGGTGTAGAAATCTTGGTGATGGGAAAGCTACAGTCACTCCTGTTTTGAATTCCTAAGGTTATTTAGTCATCCTTTCTTTCAGATGACTGAGAACTGAGGACTTGAATCAGTAGCTCATGCACTGGCATCTTGTACGATTTGAGACACCCTAAGGTAGGTATCCAGCCTGGGACTCAACTGACATTCCATAAGACCACAAGTCTTTGGCCATATCTGCCAGCCTTGCAAAGATGCTCCCAACACCCAAACTGAACTGAACCGTGAACCCTGAACCCTCTTCCCCCAGCTGCACCACCTCACCTCCCACTCCTCGAATGAAGCAACAGACACAAAGGGCTACAATGTTGGTGCAATTCATGAGCTTCCTTCTTCAAAAGAAATCGTACACCCCACCACCTAGTCATAGCAATCTGCTGAACAAGCACCTAGTGTAGACCAATAAACGAAAGGAAACCGAGAGGTCAGTACAGGTCATTATTTTCACATACCTTTGAATAATGAGGGCATCACATGTCAGCCAGAGGAGAACAAAATGTCACATTCTCTAGCTAAAGGTCATCAGCGGTCATAGGTCATGGAAGGGAGGCCAGGAAATAACCTATGAGGTTAGGATGAGTGCACAAAGAAAGGGCAACAAATGTCAATGAAAGCATGCAGCTGTTGTGAGATGAAACAACTGAGGCACCCTTTTGTGCTGACACAGGCTTAAAAAATGTCTTTGCTGACATTTTTTTTTTAGCTGGCACTTTTATAGGACATTGACATTAATGTACCCAACCCTGAATTAGCCTTTTCTGAAAGCAACAGTTTGGAAGTTAAGTGCAGCATTTTCCAAAGAATCATAAGCATGACATTTTTATTTCAAGTGATTGATGTTACAGTGGACTTCCAGCACCAAATTCAAGTTTCATTCTCAATCATTGCATCTGTGCAGTGTGATAGCAATCAGAAACAAATGGAAGTGGCAGTCTGCATTGCACTAAGGTCTTTTGGAAATTCTTTACGCCTTTACCGACAGTCAGATATGTCATTTCATGTTTCATACATAACATTGCATTTATCTGATTGTTTGTTTTAATTCATGGATTTCAGAAAGGTTGATTTCAGGGTTGCCCCTGCAGTGATGACAAGCACTTGCAGGGCAATCATACAGTAAAATGATAATGAACAGTTTAGGAATATGTGGAAATATATCCAAACCAAGAGACACCTGCAATTTCCAATGAGTGAGCTGCGTACTTGAGTCATCTGTCTTTTGCTTTCTCCCCTGAACAGCAGCACAATACCATTTTCTCTTGTCATTGTGAGTATAAACCTGACAGTCTTACTTCATGAAATAACATGATGATGCCACAAATGCACGTTGGATGAAGGACTGCTACATCTCCCATGCCTGTCTTACTGGACAACACATGCAAAGAGACTGTCAATAAAAAACAAACAGAAAAGCTTTGCCCGTTGTGCTTGGGCAACTTTGCAGGATGAATGCTACCAAAAATGGCTTAACTCATGCTTAAATGCCCATTGCGAAAGTATTGTATATTTGCATTACATTACAGGAAACAGAAAGCGTGCAATCCAGAGATAGGAGAATGGTAAACGGGAATACAGGATTGTCTCCTCTTATTTTAAACTCTTCCAGTTGGTCATCATATGACAGAAGACTGAGAGAAAGACCCTCTTTGTGCTTTGGTTCTCCTTCCTAAACAAAGAACACTACAACTGGTATGGTCTCTTTGGAAATTCTCAGGTGATACTAACTTTCAAACTATTCCTGTTGCTGATTTGGCAGTGTTTTTTTCAGAGGTGACATCTGAATAACCAGTTTCCCAGTTCTCTTTATGTTTAAGAAATTGGCTAAAAATAAAACAAGAAAGCATCCAAACGTAAGGGTTCCGAGAAAGAACTAATTTTCTTCTTTTTACTCATCATTGGCTGCATATTTCTAATCTGAATTCCACCCCGTGCCCCTTTTTTTTCTGATAATTTTCCAAAAACTGTGGGGTTTTATTGTTTTTCTTATGAAGTCAGCTTTAGTTTTGTAAAGATGCAAACACCTGCTCAGATTTGCACACCACTAATAGTCCTGGTGAAGCCGCAGATCTAACTTGATAAACTCCCTCCAAAATCCTCGGGTCAATGCTTTTGTCTCTGTCTGTAAGAGGACAGGATTTTTCCCTGTAAATTTCAGCAGCAGTAGAGTGCATAAGAACTAAGCATCTATGCAAATCGTACCATGGGGTTGCAGGCTGCCTAATCATTTCATCAGACTGTATTCTGACTGGGTTTATTTACAAGCTGTATTTATTTTAATTATGTTTTCTACCTATTCAGTCTTCCTTATTTTAGGTGTGTAATTGCCCACCTAAGAAACATGCCGTTCTTTCGGCTGCCAGGTTGGCTGTCTGAATTATAAGCAGAGAAAACACTTCTCAGGCAGGTTTGAATGAAGTGTGTTTGCAAGAGTATTCCAGTTTAGAATACCCTTTCTCCAACATTCCTTTAAACAAAAGCCACTCTGATTAATGCGAGCGGAAAAGAGGCTGAAACATGTTTGAATGTGGCTGAATTGGAGTTTCAGAGTTTGCAAACACTCCCACAAAACATTTACCCACTACTCCTTCCATCTATGTTTAATTCTACTCTCAGTAAGCTCAAAGGTTGTTGGGATTTTTTTATTCTGAGTATGTGCAAAGCAACGTCCAAGAAATCTTTCCCATCACAGTTTTGTGTTTTTTCTACTCTGTTTAAACAGGTCAGTTAAATGAAAAATGAGCTCACCTTTGGGCTTCTGAAGTTAATAGTCTATGCATCAGAGATTTACATTTTTTTAATTACTTAAGATCAAAATATGTTAATTTTGGTTACAAATGTTTTGGGAAAATATTCTCCAAATCCCAGAGAGTTCTTAATTCTTTTTTTTTTTTTTTTTTTGGAAAACAGGCTTTGCCAAGCCTAATTCTGATTGAGCAGAATCAATAAATAAATATTGTCTTTAAGTCGCAGAAAACTGGATCAGTATGCTGCTGTGACCCATCGAACAACCAAAGGGCACTGGCCAATTCAGTCCCATTTCATTGTCATTACTGGTATTATGGTGACTCTGGGCTACACCCAAGGAAGGTGAGTCAGAACTCCACAATAAATATTGTAGATCAAATGCTGAAGAGGCTTTGCCCTTACAAGTACATTATATAATACCAAATATATATATATGCAAGTACTGAGTTAAAAAGAAGTCAGTGACTTTAACATGTCATATCTATATGGAGGTCATTGAACCTTCTTTGAAAAGTCATTTTTTTCTAATGCCATCTGCTTTTGTCATGATTTTTGCCCCCCTCAACCCGTATAAAATGGATGTGTATTCAATCTTGAACTAAGCATGCTTGCAATGATTGAGAAATGTCTAAGGTCAGAGCTTACAAAAAATTCATAAGGGAAGCAGCAGGCATAAAAGAGGGTGTTTTTTTTAAAGAGAGTTCATGAGCTTCTGTATGAATTGGGCATGACATATTCATGTTACTGACTTCATTTATTTAATGTGGCTCCAAATAATTGATACCAGTACAGTGATAAAAGTACAGAGACTTCCCTGCCAGAATTGCGATAATGAAGAGCCTCCCTGCTGATTTCATTCATGGGGCTGTTAGTCTGCTGGGAAAGACCTCTGATGAAAACTGGGCTGCAGCAAATGCCATAAAATAATCAAAGGCACAAAGACCTTTACCTGAGGGGAGCTTGGTCAGGGAGTGATTCAGGGCAGCAGAGGGAAAAGAGGGAAAATTGCATTAGCTGACGAACCAGGGACAGCTTTTAAAAAAATCTGATCCCAATTGCGAGGATTGTGTTATACACAGAAATCTGCCACATCTTTGGAACATATTCCATTTATGTGGCTCCAACAGCTAGTTAAATGGCATATCAACAGAGCTTCTTACCTTTCTGAATGTAGTTCAAGCTTACTTTATCCTCAACTACCAGCCATTTGCTCTCTTTGCCTTAGATTGTGAGCTCTCAGAAACAGCAGCTGTCTTTTTATTATTTGCTTAGCACAATGGCCTCTCTGTTTGGGCTATAGAAAATAATCACGTAGGCTCAAGACAGCCATACAAGTGCCGAAACACAGTTGATGTCAAGAGTCCTAGAGAGGAACTGAATATTAATATGAAACTAAAATCCTTTCTAAGCAAAAATCCCATTTGCCAACTCCGCTCATTTGTTTCACTTCATGTAAGTGTGTCAATGGTTGATTAAAATTCATAAATGTGCAGCAGAGTTACTGGATAAATGTTAAGTTATTGTTTACATATCAGAGTGCACTGAAGGCAGGAGCCTAGATGTGGAAAATTGTGTCAAGAGGAAAGGACCATGATATGAGTCACTGCCAGGACAGACTCACCAAACAATCCACAATGTCCCTGTGCAAACTCTGCTAGTGATTAATCATCTGTTACAATACAATACAATAAATAAAATAAAATGCCTCTTACTTACAGCCCATGTTTACCTAGCTTCAGCTTCCAGTGACTGCATGTCTTGATGATTTTTTTTCTACTAGAGAAACGAGCTTCTTCTCACAGAAATCTCTTCCTCGTGGGTGATTGTGAATTATGACCAAATCACCTTAATTCCCCTTGCTGTGCCTTGTCTTCATTACATCTATGCTACCAGCTTGTCTTTATTGCATTGGTACTTCAGATTCAAAATCTGGGTCATAGCACTTTGTGTCCTTCTTCTAGTCGAAGTTACTATGAAGTGTTTAAGGACAATTCCATCCCATGGCTTCAGCTACTCTTCCAAAGTTGCTGCCTCAGCAGTTCTAGGCAAAACTTGTTACGGATAAGGTCTTATTCATCTTAAAACAAAACACACTTCAGGTGAGTTCACAGGCACCTACAGCTCCTTCTTCCTTGTTAGGATGTGCCTGCAGAAGGCAAGGTCACAGCTGTGGTGTACAGTTATGGGTCACACATGTTGAAGTGGATGAAGAATGAGAAAAGGCTAGTGGAGTTTAACTGGATTTTTAAATCAGGTTCATTTTGGATGTAGCATTCTTTAAACTGGACAGACAAGCAATTGCTGAATAGCACTATATCTTTTTTTGCAACAAAGTCTTAAAATGGTGAGAAATGGAGCAGCTGCTGAAAAAGATGGAGCTATTGCAAATGTGGCTCAGAAATGCCACTATTCTTTGAGAAAAGGGTGCAGAAAGAGCTGTTTACAGCGCTGAACGCAACAAAATCTCAGTATGGGACAGAAGAAGTGCAGCAAATGTGGAGACACCTTCCCACGGCTGAGTGAGAACAAAAACATCAACACAAATAGGCAACAGTGAACATTATGTGCCAAACAAATATTGCCACTAACACTGTGCTGGCTGCCTTTCTGTTGACAGAGCTTTCTAATACAGCTGAAGCAGATTTGGGGAATGAAGGCAGAGTGTGATGTACATGTAGTGATGCAGTTGCCCTCATCTCTATTCCCTAAGAAGGAAGGAAGAAATCTAGTCACTTCTTCCCCCTAATTAAATTGTCACACTTCCTAAGACCTGGGACTTCTGCAGATTACAGGATTCACACTGCTGAGTAAAAGAGGGGTAGGGAGCAGTTAACCACTAGCCTCCAGACTGGTCACAATGCTGAACTGTTAGTTCACATCTAGCTCTGTCTGGGACCTCTCCAACGGAGCTCTGCCTGGGGAAATTTTGGATTTGCTTTGGGAGGTAGCTCACACCAGCAATCTCGGCAAGCAGGCAGCAAGGACCACACTGCACTGAGTTTGTCTTCTTCCGTCCTACAGAGTCCTCTTTTGTACCTTTCCACGCTTCCACGCGACAACCATGCGTCATGCAAAGCACCCTCCCAGCTCCAAGCTAAAGACAGGACTCCAGTAGTCTGCAGCACTACTTAATATGCTTTGAACTAGTGTCCTCAACACCAAAGAGTAACAGGCATGAGAGGTGCCTCACAGGGCAGGAGACAGAGAACCAAGCACTGTGTAGTGTGATGGAACAGCCAGTCTGCTCTGGTGGGCCAGTAGCCCTAATGAGTTTAGAAGTGAGCCGGTCACTGCCACTCAGCCTTTCGGACAGGTATTGTCCCCTGGCTCTCCTTTACTTGGGTGTGCAGAAGCATCCAAAATGTTTGAAGGCCAAACTCAAAAGTCCATCGCTGTTCAGTGAAAAGACCTGTGTTAAATGAGTATATCTGGCCTTAGGCACTCACCTCATAGCAAGAATATTTTTAAAGAGAAGAACATAATAGTCATGTTCAAATAGTTATATCTATTACTAATCCAGCCAGTAGAATTGTAATGGTTAATTTACAATGATGTTACAGTAGGTTGAAAGTTTCCATTACAGCTATTTTATGTTGGCAAATTTCATGATGACAGATTATTTGAATAAATAATAAATATAAATTATGTTATTTGAATAAATAACAATAATATAATGGTAACAATAACAATTGAAACAAAACATCATAGCAAAGCAATGCTTTGTTTTTGAGATATGCACAAAAAATTTTGCTTTATTTAAAAATCAGCTGCTATTTGAAATAGAAAACAAAAGGATCCAAGGAAGGATCAACACGTCAGCAGCATATTTGGATTTAAACATTTTGAGTAAACAAATTATTTTTAGAATTTAATTTTGCACAAATTTTGGATTATTTTTTGGGTTTGTCCCCACTTAATTTAATATGAATATTTAATATGATTTTTTATATGTCAAAATTTTTCAATCCTGACATTTTTAATGGAATGGAAAATCCATTTGACAATCGACTTTAATTTGTATGCTTTTGAATTGTTGTATCAGCTTTTGGCTTCTCGTTCATAATGTCACTTAGCGGTGGCACTCCTCGTTCTTGAAAGAACAACTATTAAAAATACACAATGCTTTTAAAATACGAAAGGTTAAATAAGCACTGTCAGTCTTCCCTTACATAAACCATCTGCAAAAATAGGATACAGGGAAGAAGCAAAACACCAACTAGACGGCTTCTCCACTGCAAGCCCGTTTGCACTTGCTCTGTTCAGTTCTTGAGTAGCATCAGTCGAGAGAAGTCAGCCTCCCAGGAAATTACTATGGGTATCAAGCTGGCTAGCATCAAACCAGTACAATACAGATTAAGAGCCTGATGCAATTTCATCTTGAAAATGACTAAGTCAGGACTTGGAGTGAATGCTCTGGAAAGCAGAGGTTCAGCTAAAACTAGCTACAGTTGCCAGTAACGTATTGATTTAGTATGCCAGCTATAGCATCGATTATCTTCTGTCTGATTCAGCCCTCTGATTTCTGTCTACTGGAAGTGCAGAAAAGCCTCTCTCATGAAAAATATCTCGGCTCTTCTGCATCCTCCCACCAAATAGGCCCCCTACAAGTTTAAGGAACGCTTCACCATAGTCAGAGCCACTTCAAACAACCAGAGCTTAATGTTTCTGAAATAAGGTTTCCAGCAAGGGTTGCACATATTAATAAGGTCAATTGAGGGCACACCTGCAAATGCAAGGGTATTGACTACAGGCAAGTTAACCTCTCTGGGCATGATCTAACCCGTCTAATCCACTGCCCTTTTCCCCCTTAGTAATAAGGCAGCTGGACTCCTAGAGGAATTTGTTTTAATTTCTTTTGCATTATGGACTTTTACCTCCTGATGTTACTATATGTTAGATTTGCTAAACATGAGCGTAGTAGTTAGATAATTTTAAAAGCTAATTGTATTTCTTGTGCTAATGAATTATTCATAGTATAATCATATAAATCCACTCTCCACATTGATGTTTTATTTTGCATATTAATCTGAACATTTTGCATTTTCCAGGTTTTGATCTACAGATGATCTTTGATATTGACCTATTCACAAATATAGGGTTTATGTTGCCCTCAGTGTTCCTTTTTTTTTAAATGCAGCCCAATTGTGCATACATTTCATTTATATATGAGACGGGCTTTGTCTCATGACTTCTTCCCTACCAAACCCTCCAGTTGTTACTTATCAAGGGCCTCTAGGAGATTCTCTAAGAACGGATGTAGATATCTCTGTAGGCTGGGTACAATATTCGCGTACACAGATTTCACACTCTAAGTCCTCCTCCACAGTTTTTTCTTTTAATTTCAGTTGCTCTTTTTGCTTCAAGAGCCAGGGGAATGCATCCAGAAGTCCCAGGAAAGTAGTAGGAAGGGAAGGATGTTACCTTGATCTAAAGAACAAAGCATTGGCAGTTGTATAATGCTAGGGGCATATTCAACATCATCATATTATTGAAACAATGCATGTATTCATTATGTCCAAGATCTGGTCCCTCCTTTCCCAGAAATAGTTTATGTTTTCAAGCTTCTCATCAGCCTCAATCAGCAATGCTTTAAAATTCAAATGGTGAAAAAAATCTGTTGTTTTAAATTTTTTCATTTTTTTTTCTGAGGATTTGGTATTGTGTGAGAGAAAGTGTGTGGTTAAAGTTGTGTTGAGAGTGAAAGAGGGAAGCAATTCTGGAGAAATTTTACAAGCCATTTGTAAGATGTAGCAGTTTTGTTATTTGCAGATGGTAGTCACAGCCAGCTTTGTTCACATCCATGTGGAGTCCTACTGGAACAACTTAATATTATCAAGCTGATGGTTAAACGTACTCAGAAAATTGCACCATAGCTTATGCATATGCTTCATGATCTCATGCTTTGTTGAAATAAAAGAAATTCTTAGTAATATCAGGATAAGATTTTTGTAATAAGAAGAAGTAATCTTGAAGAATAGTGAGACCGCGGTCCAACAAGTCCTTACTGAAGGAAGGAGATTTCCTAAAGGAAATTTTTATCAGCCTCAGAAGCTGAGATATATATTGTCAATGAGATGGAGAAACAGAAGGGAAGCTTTCTCTGAAGTAACCTGTGAAATTTTGAGCTGGTGTTGCTGATGGGAGGCTATTATTGTACTTCTGAAAATGAAAATCTGATTGTGTATAGGATGACAGCTTTCCTTCTTATGAAAGCATAATTAGCCTGGAAGGCACAAATTTTTAGGTGAATGGAAAAATTTTACAGGCTTTCAGTCCAGTCGTTTGAGATCTGACCATTCTTATGTTCAGCACTGAAGATTCCCATCCCTCAGAAACGCCAGGAAAGATTGTGCGGGAGCAGAAAATCACCGCTACACAGCTGGCTAGGTGAACAGTATCTGATGCAACTTCTGCTAAGATGCACAGATTTTGTGATCATGCCTGTAACCGGGGGGCTGAGGGGAAATGTTAATTAATCCGAAGGAAAAAAATATTGCCAGAGGCCATCTGCTGACTGAATTGATAGAATAGCTCCAACACTGTAACTTCTAAACTGTACATCCGGCAAGACTACTTTTAGCAATTTTATCTCCCAGGTGCCTCAGGAGTACTTTAACTATGATCAGGGAAAAGTGCAATTCCAATAATAACTTTCTAGGTTAAGAGGCAGGCTAGAGTAAGGGTCTCTGCAATGTGGTTGTAAACTGGCTTGGGACGCAGGCTTTTTCTCACTGATGCTATGAATTGTGTGCTATTATTAGCAAATACCCTATGAACTTGTATCAGGATTTGTAAGTCAGTCCCAAACTCTTCCTCTTATTCATCATTCCTAACAAAAACAGGTGTTTAAAGAGAAAAGAGGGGATGCAGTAATGATAACAGGGCTGCACCTCTGTAATATAGAGGTCTGTTTTGATTAAAGAACTTTCTCTACAGAAGGTGATATCTGAGAAGAAATGCGCTAAGCTTGACTTTCACGTCCCTCAGGAGTATTACTGAAGAAATACATCTTGTCAGTGAAGTTTGTCGTCATCCAGACTGTAAATATAGTTGTTTGACTGCAAGTTTGAGTATTTTATTTCAGCAAGGAGTAGAATTCTAATCCCTAAATTTTTCATCATTAATCCTGCCCTTTGAGCAGTTGTATCATAAGCAGCACTAAACAATTGACTCGCTATTTTAATAATATGGTCTCTCTAAACACTGAAACAAATGAACCGAAGTAACTTCCAATTTAATTTTGATCCTTATCTTTCAGCTTGCTTAAACTTTCTTATCCTGTGCCTTTCCAGCATCAACATCTCTGTGCCTAAAGCAACTAAAATTCAAACACATATCTGGACTGGAGGAGCTTATCCCCTTAACATAATACCTGGCACATTAGTAAGCCTAAGGTTATATATACTCAGGTAAGTATACATTTTTATAGGCAAATTTTAAAACATTTGAAAATTAATCAAATAATGTCTTTTTCTGATAATTTATCCCCTAATCTTATATGATGAACTGTTGAAAAGAGCTAAATATGTGGTAATTAGTCTAATATCTAATCTAATATTGCATCATTATTTTAATATGTGACAAGAGTTGCATGCTAAATTTTTTCGGGTATTTCAAAGGGGCTTGTTTATAGGATTTACAGAAGGAAAATGAAGGGCCATGCAATCAATGGCTTTGTAGCTGAGAGAGAGTCACCATGAGGTCAGTGTTCGACAGATAAATGATGAATTTTTAAGGGTGATGCTTTATTCTGTAACCTTTTGACTTTTAGAATTGCCCTTGTAACAGACAGCCATGAGCTTCAGCAAATAAGTGAAATGTGAAAAACAGAAAACAAGGCTTATTATTTGATCTGCTTGTTAGGAAAAGCTTTTTTGTGTGTGCACAATGAGCCTAAGTAAATCCTTGAATTGGGATTGTTGTTTTCTAACTAGCATCAGAAAATAAAGCTCACATCACGTCAAACTTGTCCTAATGACTAGAATTCTTCATATTTGTGTAAAAGATGCAGTTTGACCAGGACCATGAGGTAATGTACAGTAAATAGAGGATGATGTTAGAGAAGAGATCTTGCTGACAGGAATAATGTGATTCAGCCTCTAATGACTCAGGGTTTTAAGAAGTGTTTTGGAGTAGACTTCAATTTACAACTCTCCTTTGAATTGCGCTTCCTTATCATTAAACCCTCCCAGCTGAAAGTCTCTCTCTTACACCTCAGAAAAGGATAACATCTTGCTGGGAAGAAATGTGGATAATATTTTGCTTGGAGTGCTAAATACTCACACACCTATAGTAAAGCCCCAAATGCCAGAGATGGTCTCTCTTTTGTAGCGCCTCAAGTAACCCTAGGCCACCCAAGGTGACAGCCCGCCCCTTCTCCTATAGTCCTGCCAGGCACTGCACCCCTCACATCCCTCGGACCCAGGGTCCTTCTGGCTTTCTCTTACCATTTGTAAACTTTGGTCATTCCCCTCTGGTTTCAGTGTCCCCATTTTTTCCTGCCCAAATCACAGGATTACTCCAACTTGAGTCTCTCTTCTAGAAACAGGGAAGGAAGACTGATGGCTAGGAAGGCTGACAGGGCTTCTCTGCTTTTGTCTTCAGTTCTCCAAGTCTCAGCACTTTTATTCTCATTGCAGCCCTGGGTCCTCTCTGGCCTCTCAGACCTGTCTTTCACACCCATGTCATACACATCTGAGAGGTGAAAAAGGAAGTTCTAGTGATTTCACTTGATATTTTTGATGTCCACCATTTTCAGCATCCAGTGTTTTCAAAAGTTGGTCATTGCTTGGAGAAAGAGAGCAGAGAAGCCAAGATCTTCCTAAAGGCTGAGCAGCAACAGGGAAGAGCAGATTTAAACGGCACATTTCTGTTCCGCAAAGCAATTTCAGTATTTCAAAATTCTTTGTCCATCACTGGAAAAAAAGCTACACATACTGAACTCCCCTGCAGAAATTGTATTTCCACCCCCTACAAATAATTAAGAAAAACTAAAGTATATGTTTCCTAACTAAATAATTAATTGTTTTCCTTGCTTCTTACTGAGCTGCTCTGAGAAGACCAAAAACCTTTCAAGTTTAAGCTGAGCCATTTAATTCTTCTAGTTGTTAGCTGAATGTCTCCAAGCCTCTGGAAACTGGAGAATTGAAATATTGAAAAACTTCCATGACAGCCTGGGTTTCTGGGCTCCCAAATATGCTGCAGGAACCTTAAAACTTTGTAGGCTGCTAAGTCTGTGGTAATCCCTACAGAGGGACTGTTACAGAAATCTCAACCCTAGAAATCTGGGTTCTTGTAAGAAGGAAGCAAGGCAATTTCCAGTGGCCTCTTTTTTTTTAGCAAAAGTTCATCTAAAGTCATATATTTCTGCAAAACATTCTGCTATTGACAATTTGGCACCCTTAATGGATCAGGAACCCAAACCCAATTTCTTTTGGAAATTCCCAGACATCTTATACCTTGCCTGGCTCAGGATGGAAAACAACTACCAACGCCTGCAAAATCAGAGACCGATTTTTGAAGTCTTGCTCATTATAATAGTGCTTTAGTTTCCTTATCTGTAAATTGTGAATGGATCTTCTTAGATGAACACTGTTCCTCTCAATCTTTAATATCTGAGGAGCATTTGAGAATCATTAGATGTGCAAAGAATTTATCTTCTCATGCCTACAATGGGCGATGCATTGTTTGTGATGCTCTGTGAATCTCCAAACCTCACTTGTCTGAGTTAAGACTGTAGGCCTGCTTTGATGTCTTAGGGAGATAGCCTAAACTCCCTAAAGTAGAAAATTAAGTTGGAACCTATTTCTTTCATGTGGTGTCTCATGAATTGGTGCTGTGGGTGTTGCATTTAAGTATACGAGGCTTGTACTTATGGAAATACCTTTAACACAGTCTGTGTGGGAGAGAATGATTTCCCTGCAATCTTTGATTCTCTTCTTTTTCTCAACCAATTATATTCTTCTAAGAAGGGACTGTGTCAATGGGCATTTGTGAGAATTGGGAAAGTTAATGTTCTGTGCTCAAGAGGGATGTGATTCCTTCTCTCCTGCCCCTAAGGATTAAGTGGTTACTCAAATAACCCAGATTCTGCAGGAAAAGACCTCAATTGCAATCAATTTTCCCTCCATCAAAAAGTAAAATTTGCTAATGTGTCAGCTGAGTTGATTCAAAGATCATATATGATTTGCTCCTAAACAGTGTGAAGACAAAGAAAGGGAAAAAACAGCACTCCTATAATACTTCTGGTTACCATTTTCTCTGGAAATTCTTCAGCGTGCTAATTTCTTCAAATGTGATAGGAATAAGCTCTTCCTCTCTGCCTGTCTATCTTCAGGTTGTAAATGCAAGAGAAGGATTGCACCTTTTTCTTTTCTGCAAACTCAGCTCCCTCTCAGTCCCTTCTGATGGAGATCTTTGGGCAATACAATATATAAATGTTTATTGCTCTGCCATAGAAAAGAGTTTATTTCTCTTCCCAGGGGCACTGGCCCCATGAAACATTATGAGTTCTGAATATTTTACTGCATGGCAACTCCAGTACCAGTTCCACCTCTCTTCATTATACAGCAGCTGAACATTACATTCCTCTTCAGGGATGCCCTCATACTTTCCTAGGGCATGTTTTTTGGAGTCACAGGAACTGTTTTTTTACTAACTAGAGGATATAAACATCAAAGTGCCAACAGACTAAATGCCAAGTATCTATATTTGACCAAAGTGAGCAAACCATCTTAAAAATCTATTGTAATGAAATCTGTAGTTATGTAGAGCTCTGTTTCACTGTACAGTCAACCAAGTCAAACAGACTTAAAACAGAGAGACTTTTTCTTCAAAAACAAGGTCTCCTTTATCACTAAAGAACTTTCATCTGGTTGTTGGGGCTTTTGAGATTACTGAGCGGCTCCAATTTCTTCTGGTTAGAAGGCAGTGGCGCTACACTCACCTTTGCAAACTTGAGTCAGTTTTACTGCAAGGAGGGCAATGAATGCTGTAGTCCTTGCTGCAGACTTGTTCAGATTCTATGGCTTTAAATAAACTCAGCGGGCCACTGTTTTCTGGCATGCCTCATAAATCTGCCTATATAAGTCTCAGTACATTCTGCCATCTATTACTCATGTCCATATTAGAGATAAAGTAATTCTCTTTGAACTTCCACTGCTGCCAAAAAGCAGAACATCATAATGCAGAACAAATACTTCTTCATGTTATATCCCCTTTAATTTTGTGTTTGACCCTTGCATTATGTGGTAGGAAAAAGTTTGCAACTTCTTTACTTTTTGGAATGGCTTTCACAAATGTTTTGAGCCCAGGTGGAAAGGACAGAAACTGACTTTGCAATGCTTCCTGAAGTGAGTGCTATCTTTAGAATAATGTTTTGGAACAATTCTTGCTCTTTTGTGATCAACCCTGGAGCAAACGTGTGGCTTATTAAAATCAATTAGCTGCATTTGTGGGTGAATTCAAAAAATTCAGTTGCTTACGCAAGCTTTAAATGAAGCTTTGCATCTTTGATACAAAACCTGAACTTCTCTAGAGACTTCGGAATAACCTTCCCATCAAAGTTCTTGTCTGGGAAGTTTCTTGCATAACTTCAGGTTTCCTTTACTCCTCGCATTTTGAGGACACCTCTCCTTTTCTCCAAGTCCAGTAGTCTCTAGAGGCTGCAGATGGTCGTAAGAAAGCAGGAAGTGATGTTCAGGTACTGAATATTTAATCTATTCACTGTTGGGATCCATTTTAGGGGACTAGGCAAAGCTTCAGACATTTCCTTTCCTTGGGCCAGTGTACTTTCTCTAATTAGAGAGGTAGGTTAAGTTATCTTCTCGTTGCAGCAATTAACACTTGCAGTGACTGCCAGACAATTTTGTAATGATTCAGGAAGACCATCCAACTTCAGAGAAAGTTGTAGTGTTCCAGTGCTTCTTTGTCAGAGATGAAAGTTCACATTTCAGCTAGGAACAAGCTGCTCCAGAACGCCATTAGACCATCCTTGCACGTAGTGCATAGTGTGCTGTATATTAATGCTCTTGCTATAACATTAAGTTTATCCCATACATCTGATTTTCACATCTAAGTATACCCTATACTGCCTTGGATTACAGTTGGGCATGTAGACAAGAAGCATCATAGCAAAGGCAGACAATAGACCACTCCACTGAACTGTCTGTAAATGAACCTTTCCTGTAGCAGTTTGCTGCCCTGAAATTCACCCATTTGGCTGCCCTATAAACACTGAGACTGCCTGTAGCAATATTAATGAATAGTTTCAGACACTTATTTATAGAACCTAACTGAAAAAAATATATTATTTGTACTACTGTCATTTTTGTGGTATTTGAATGCTAGACAGCTTCCTGTCCCTTGTAGTCTCAGGAGTGACTTAGTGTCAAGAAATAGAAGCAGAGGTACATTGCTTCTACACCCTGGCATGCATGTGGTTGATAATCCACTTGGTGTTCCATGTTACTCTTTCTTTCAAGAGATTTTAAAGGGAATTTTAAAGGGAATAATTTCAAATACAGATAACAGATGTTCTGTCTCTTCACGAATTGCCTTTTTTAGCTTTTACCTTTACTCACTTTATGTCAGAGCATACTTCACCTGAAGTGCTCCACCTTTTAGAAGAGGTATGAACCATAATTAGGTGTATGTGGCAGTAGCCTGCAGTTATGCTATGTTTATGCATTAAAGTTTAAAAATGCAAATATATAGCATGATTTTTATACCAGGAAAATAGGCTGCTTCACATATATTTTCACTTTCAGTACAGCTTAAGACTACTGGGAATCAGCCTGAACTAAATAAAGTTAAACAAATTTTAGACTCAATTAAGTGTTTACATACATACCTGTTTTGTTTTATCTGAATTGTGTAAAAGTCTTACACCTCTCCATCACGGTCAAGGCTTCTGTTAATCCTGTACAATCCCACTGAACTCTGCAGACATAAGTGAGAGCTGAATGTGGCCTATGACATCGTATAGAAAAAACCACCTATTTGAGAAAAGGATTGCTTCAAATAAATTCTACTGAAACTGAAACAAGTAATCTTTTAGTAGACGCTGTTCTGGAAAACATTAGTCCCCCAAAGTGACGAGTAAGTAAAAACAGGATTGTAATGGAATCATAACCAATGCTGCTGCAACTTGCCAAATATATAGCATTTAATAATATGAAGTGACAGCAATCTTGAAATTCTAATGCTTTAAAGCCATCCACATTCAGAAACAGGTTGAAAAATAACAGAGTGAATTGATATGATTCATGTAAAAATTCTACTGCTCTGTCTGGAAAGAGTATCCTGTGAAATGAATTATCATTAAAAGCCCCCAGCTAAGAAGAAGCCGAGTGATACCCAGAGTCTAACCATGCTTTAAAAATAAATCCTCTACTTAGAATGGAAGTCAATGAGCATCCTTAATTCATGAGTGTTGCACTGCATGTTCCTAAATAGCTAGATTGTATCCCTAATGCAAACAGCAGAGGGGATACGGAAGAGCTGCAGCAGTCAAGTCAGACAAACAAAATATGGATTAAAGTTTTAGCAAGCGGGCTAGAAAGAGCATAGGTCTCAGCCCAGCTAGATTCCAAAGACAGTAGTAAGACACTTTAATTACATGATTGATGTGGGCTTCAAAAGAAAGCACCGAATCCACGATGACCCCAAGGTCACAAGCATTATCTGAAGGATAAAAGAACTACCACAAATGGAAACTACCACAGATGACACCTGAGACCTCTGCGCCAGTGAACTAATCAATAGCAACTTAGTTTTGTCTGTGTTAAGTTTAACAAAATTTGAAGTTACCCGTGATTAAATATCACAGAGGCAATTACACAAAACATCAAACTTCTTTGTAGGCTCTGCAGGGACTGAGAGGATATCCGAATATCGTCTGCATACCAATGACACAGCAAACAAGGAGACTGAATAATGTTAACTAAGGGAAGTGTATAAATAGAAATCAAAATTGAAACCATAAGAGAATCACAGCCTTCCTAAAGAATGTATTCCCTCCAGCAGAAGTGAATTTTGTCAATATGTATAAAACAGTGAAGACAAACTAGTCCAAGCTCCCAAATGGATTTAAAGAAAGGCCTGATAAATAGTCACTGGAAAGTCAACATCTAGTAAAATACATGAGCTGTTAAGTAATCTGAATATTTTATTCACCTTCATTAATACTTCTGAAAGCAGGAAGTCCCAGTCAAGTCAGTGGCTATATTTCATTTAAAAGGAATAGCTTAAGCTATGTAGATGTATTAGTGATGTGCTCAGCCTTTCTCCGTAAACATCAGTAGTATTGTTGAATTGCAGTAATGCACTAATAGGGAAAGACAATTGCTGATCAATGCTATTGTCTCTTGAAAGTGCTGCAGCAAGTTCCAACATCTCATCTACCTTTGGAATTAGAAAAAGGCCAGGCACAGAGAGAAGGGGAGTTAGGTCATTGTTCAAGAAGTGAGAGTAGCTTTATGCATACATCCAAGCCAGATGGAAGCTCCACTTGACAGGGAAAACAGCAGGACAGGAGTAAGAAGAACAAGCAAAGGTCCATGAGTGGGAGAATTTCCAGACAAACTGCAGCACTGGCCAAAAAAATGTAGGCCATTTCCAAAAACTAACGTGAGAATTAATAATGATTTATACTGAAAAGTTGACATTAATTAAAGCAAATTTAGCAGTATCCTTATCACTTAGATGTGATGCTATTACAGCTAGCTGGAAAGAGCATACAAATCACCCAGAAAAGGACTTTTAGCTCACCTACGGGTTTTTTTTTCCTATCGTGTTTGCATTTCTTGACCATGTTAGTGCAGGATCTGAGCCAAAAGCAATCTCAATGGAATATGGATAGAGGGTGAAAACTTACTAAATCCTAGAGAGATTGCAAGGAAGGACAGTAGCAGAGTTCAACAGAAGGCAATGTCAGAGACTACAGCTTAAAATGCTCTCTGAAATAAAAAAAATTATAATATCAGCTTCCTAAATAGAAATCTGTGTATAAAGGTTTGCTGGGGTTTTTATGTGTGGGTTTGTGGGTTTTTTTAAAGAGATCTAACTGGTCCCAAATACCTAACACAAAGGAAATAAATGCAAATCCCAAAAATCAATTCTTGGTTTCTAATAAATCGGGGCAGGGAGGAGGGATCAACCATGGACCATATGTTTCCCCCACGACCTTGATTTAGTGGCAAAAATTGCCCTTTGCTATTCAGTTCAAAAGTCCAAGCCTTCTGTGAGCTTACATAATTAGATGTCAGCTGTATGGCAATAACATAATGAAACTCAGGTGTGGGTTTAGCAGGACAGCCGAGGGGGATGTGACCTCTTTCTCTCCCCTCTCAGTCCCCACTTTCCCCTGCTCCACTCTATGCACAGCTGCCCTGCCACTGCTCTGAGGCCCATCCACATGCTAGCATCAGGAACAGGGGTGCCTGATGGCACTGGGTCCGTCCCATCCATGCATGAGTCACGTAAGGGGACCAGAGTGGCCCAGACCCTGCAGGCAGGAGGCATGATCAACGCCTTAGCTCTCCCTTTTAGATCAGGCAGTGCCTGCCCTTGAAACAGTGCTATGGGCCCCCGGTGCCCACGGGTTCAGGCCTGAGAAGAGGGGCAGGATTGGGCTCAGAGATTCTGGTGGGACTCAGAAATACTTTCCAGCTCCAGAAGCCACAGTCCAAGTATTGGGGGGAAATGTTAAGTGTTTGCTTCCCATCTCTGGCATAGGAAGGAAACTCCAGAAGGTTCACAGGCTACAAGGGGGCTCAGCTTGCTCAGGTCAGGTTCCAGATCATGACAATTGGTGCTTGCAGAGATTCGGTCATGGTGGGCTAAAACTTCAGTGTGCAATCTCACTTGAGTAACATAAAAACCAAGATAACGAATGAGTAACTTGACCAAAAATTCTCTACGTTTTGCATGTAAATTGGAATGGTTAGGACAGTAAAGACTGAAAGAAACCCACTCTGTGTCCTCCTAGTTAGAAACACCTGCACAGAAGAAGATCCTAGTTCTACTACCTGCTTGCAAAGGAATCTAAACCTGCATCACCTCTAGACTGGTCAATAGCCTTACTGCATGTGTACACGGTTGGAAAGATACCCTTATTATAACTATTGTAACTAGTCACGAGGATCAGCACTCCTTCCTCTAACTTTTTTTAGAATTCTCCCTTTGTTTTCAGGTTTTGGTTTGCGTTTTTTTTGTTGTTTTGTTTTTTGTTTTTTTTTTTTGCTTGGGGGTGGAGGGGATAACAGCATCAGAAATGCAATTACAATATTTTTGTTTGAGTTTTTAAAAAAGGTATAATTTCACTGGAAATGAATAATTTTAGATCTACAAAAAACTTCAGAAGAAAATGACCACGAAGCAAACAAAACCGGTCAACAATCCAGACAGCTCTGAGCATAAGCAACAAAAAAGAAATTCACCTGTCCGCCTTGCAGGGATTTTCTTAACTCCTTTGATTTTCTTAACTCTTGAGAAAAATGAGTCACTTCTTTAAGTCTTCTGCTGACTCTATGACATAAAAAAATGGCTCTTAACTCTTTCCAGAAAGCTTTGCCAGGCCACTAACTCTTATAACATCTCAGGCTTTCTACAAGGCATACCATGTAAAGCAGAAGTTAGTATATCACGGGACTGTTGACTTGATTACTCTTCAGTGGGAGCTACTTTCTCTATCAGCATGGGCACAACAAGGTTGCAAGCTTTTTCACCACTCCATCCTTATCCATTTTTCACCCAAATTTCCTGCCTACCCTTCAATGCAGGCTCCAGAGCTCTGTAGCATCTCTTTCTTATTGGACATTGGGATCAGACCTTGGCCATTATGTCTACATGCAACAATTAGAGCAGATGCCATTGCAGTTTAGCCAGAACAAAGTCCCAGGCCAAAACCAGCTGTTTTGGACACCTATACACATCAGCTGTGCTGGGAAGAGCCTAACATTTCCCTTCCTTGCCTTGGACAAGTTCTTGTAGAAAACACCTGTGTGTGCTGCAGCTATTTTGTTGGTCTGTGCTTCCCATTTGCTGCCTCTTGCCTCCTGCCTTCTCTACATGGTCCACAGTGAACAGAAAGCCGATGCCAAGCCTCGATGCAGCCGCATCATTTGCCCGGTTCTGCCAGGCATGGATACATGCTGTTGCTGCTATTTCTGTTGCTCAAGGGACAGGCAAAAATAGCACATGGTACTTGTAATGCCAAGATTCCCGGGGCATATTGGCCTGCCAGTGGCATGGTACTTTTTATGAAGCTATTTCCTGGGTCACCGGTTGACCTTGGAAATGGAAAGCTGGCCCTGTCTAAGTGGACTGCCCCAAAATATTCCCACTGTGTGGCAGGGCTGGTGTCCTGGTATGCACAGGGTAGACAAGCAGGGAGCTGTCTAGGATACCAGTGACACGTGCTGGCAGAAAATCACCACTGCATGCTTTTGTGAATTTGGCTATGCCTCGTACTGATTTCTAAACTGGCTTAAATCTGCCTTGCCTGGTGATCCAGCAGGTTAAGGCTCTTATATCCACACCATGGAGCCATGATTGCTAAGGGCTGTTGCAAGAGATTCCAGGGGTTTCTCCTCCCAGCAGAACCGACACTGACTTTCAGAAGCTTTTAGTAATTTTTTCATTAGTGTAATATGCATACTAGGCTGCTCTTCTTTCTTCAAGTAACATAGGTGTCTTTCACAGGACTATTAGAGAGAAACTGGTATCCTCCCTAGTAGTTAGGTTAGTTAATACTCTCCATGATAAAAGAGCCTTGTGATTTGTCCATTGCGAATCTCTCACAGCTTCACTGTTTGCTGCAAGGCTTTGATATACCACAAAGGAAACACCCTGAAGCTTCAGAAGTGTCTTTTTTTTCTCTAAAACACACCTCTGCTACAGCTGAGCAAAAACTATTAAAGAAGTTAACCCATTTTCTTTTCTTGCTCATATGCATCACGTATACAAATTATAATTAATTTTAACCTTACCTTAAAATATTCCTAAGAAATAACACGTCCAAATTATATAATTTCACCGTAATTAAAATTGAAGCTGCAAAGTAGAATACTCAAAAGTTGGAAAATGACACAATCAAGGTTGCCTGTGTAATCACAGTTTGCCTCTAGTGCATATGCATTCTGGTAGTATTTGAAAAAAAAATGTTCAGAATTGTTGATCTTTCTTCTGACAGCAGGATCCCCTGCACCGGGTAGCTCACAGATCAAAATAGAACTTTCTTGGAAAATAGTGATACTGTCATCTCGTAATCTTCAAGTCTGGTTCTGTAGGATTGGGGGACACACATAATTTTCATTTGCTTGTTTCATATATAATATTAATTACTCTGCTGGGGTATAGAATAATATTGCTTGCAAACATGTCAGTACTATGGACCAACAGGTTCCAATCTCAGCCATACTGACTTGTCTGCCCACAGACCGTAAGCCCTATCTTGACAGCTGCATACCCATCCTTTAGGCAAAATTTTAAACCAAAAAAAACCCCCAAATTCTAACCCCCTAACCCTGTTTTCCACTGATCTTAGAAACCACATAATATTTCATTAGAAAATTTCCTGTGAACATTGGCCAAAACATATAATCTTTATTCAATATTTTTCTACCACTGACTGCATGTATTGGTTATTTTCATTTAAAAGATTTGTATGCACCTACCATCATGGTATTTGGATGCATGACAGCACTATTCTCAGCTAGAAAAGAATCCAAATAGGACCAAAGGGAATATGATGGAGCAGCCAAGACAAATTTCTATGTTTTAAATCTGTTACGTTTGTAGATTTTTTGATACGGTGATGGTCTTTTAAGCCAGGCTTGCTGGCAAAACGCACGATAACCACACAAACTGTAAAGCCTGGCAAAAGTGCTTCCGAATCAAAGAGTTTGAAATTAGCAGAAAATAAATGTAGATCACATTCAGATCCTTAAGTCAGCTGCAGTCACAGAAACAAACCTGGGCATACCCTAAATCATTACGTCTTTCATTTCTCATTAGATGTAAAGGACTATGATTGCTTATTAGAAAATAATGGTGTACTGAGTGCAGTCTGAATGGCTTGGATGCTTTACACCCACTGAGCCAATGTGAGAAACAAATGCACGCCTTGTCAAGTTTTCAGAATACAAAAACCGGGTACCTCTGTGTTTTAGACTTATGAAAATTACTCCACAAATGACAGCTTTTCAAAAACGACATAATCATAATATGGAAAGTCTGCAATAGCTAACTTGGGACCTGACAGCAACATGTGCATGTTTCTCAATGTGAAACACTTGTACTTTCTGCACTCTACTGGATATCCTTGTGCCATGAATTTGAGGCACCCAAGGGCTCTGATTCCCATGACCTACTAACAGTCATGCAAAGCAAAGAACTTGTACAGCACAACAAATTCCTGTCTTCATATTTCCCCCCTGACAGCAGGGCCAGGGAGTGAGAGCTCTTATGCTGCTTACAGGGCTTTTCGTGCAGGACTTATTCTCAAGGGGCTGTTTCCATAAAGTTTAAGATCCTTTTAGATAGAAGAGTGGTTGAAAAAAAAAAGAGCCTTAGCATAATTGAGAATCAAGTTTGTTGTGTACCTTGCAGAATACTAAGACACAAAAATATTTAAGAAGTGAAGGTGGGAGCAAATTTGTGTATTAAATTTTGAGCATGGATATGTTCCAGGAATGAAAAATAAGTATTGTCAGAGTGAAAATAAAGTGATGACCAATGAATAAAAAAAGATCACGTGTCAGAAATTGTTGGGCAAATGCAATGTCACAGGAATGGCTTCACTATGAAAGATGATATGCAAGAATGTTGAGAAAATATGCTCTTTAGTCCAAATAGAAAAATCTTTAGTGTTCTATAATTAATATCAAATGTTACTTAGCATTTGAACCTCTTCACTTGAGTTTCCAACAAGGAACCTGGATGGTTTAATACTAATCACATCAATTGGATTTAGCTACCACTTTACAGCCAGAAAATAGAACTGGTGCTGATGTTGTAACTGAATTTGCTATTTCTATGAGTTAGAAAAAGTTTTCTGCTAGGTTTATATGCAAAAAAAACCCCAGGCAAATATTTACTCTATGATGCAAACAATTTATGGCAACTATCTCACAAGAGATAATGTATAGAGGACAGAAAGAACAAGGAGATCATGCTAAACAATAGTCATAGCATATTAATAGTCTAATGACTATCAAGGTAATATTAGTAGCAAGGGAGAGCTTAGATACAGACATGAAGTACAACAGTGGATATTAAATAGGTATCTTCAAAGAGAGATGTTTCTGAGGAACTCCTCTCAAGTACAAAAGGTGGTAGTAAAAGCAAAATGGTGCAGGTCTGAAATTCCACCAAACAAGGTAAAGGAGACTAGAATCATGGTTGATTGAAGTGGGAAAGTGTGTTTTGGGGGAGACATTTGAATGTCCTGTTACAAAGAGATAGCAGGTAGAGTATAGACATGCTAGGAAGCAATTTGAGAACAGGACAAATATACCCAAGGAGGGGAAGACAACACTGGAAGAAGTGATGAAAGGGTTAAAGGGGTAGGTTAGGACGAACAGAAGCATCCCGAATGAAAAACAGTGGGGCAAGATCACATTTGTCAAGGTTAAAGGAGGTGATTTGCAATAACTGAGATAGAAAATGCAGAGAACTTAGACAAGAACTTAGACGGACACAGCATGGCTGGATTTAGGAATGTATTGGCTGCAGTACTTACAAATTCCTAACAAAGTATTTCATGTTGGCATGAAGTGTGATCATATGGAGCCAAATCTGGCAGAAGAAACGTTAAGTGGTAAATAACTATAGTCATAAAGATACCAAGCAAAGGAGTTGCCAGTTTTGATCAGCTAGATCAACTGGGCCTACTGATAATGAAGAAAAAGTCAGAAGCACAACCTTCTAATTCATGCAAGACCACTCTTGAGGTCAAAGAGTTTGGCTTTCCATCCTGTACACAGACATCTGAGAGGGTTGGGACTCTGTGAAGCTGCACGCATGAACCCTGTGGTTCACTCTGGCAAGAAAAGGCCACTTGATCAGCATTGGATTTTAAAGGTCAGAAATGCACATCTATAAAATATCAGCAGGAAAGCAGATTTTTGTGGTTGGAGATTCTCGGAAAGCAATCTACTGAGAGAGAACTGGAAAGAACAATGTAGGGCAAAGATTTGTTCAGTATGCCTTCAACAGGCTTAAAGGTTTAAACAGTTGCTAACTAGAAGCTTATTCAAAATGCTAAATGAGCCCATAGCAAGTTCCAGTTTTTGAGTACCACTTGTGTACTACTGACTGACCTATAGGTCCTGGCCTATTTTTTGCTTCTGTCTGTATTAGGGCCAGCAACCACTCCCACACGAGTGGATCTGAGTGCTCCTCAGCCACTCTGAACTTCCAGAGTGTCACAATAGACTCCAATTAACAGGCATGAGGCAAAGTAGCTCCGTGATAGGATCATCCACATGCAGCCTGTGAACCCAGACATATGAGATCCACCCAAGGAAAAGGCCATTAATGGTGAATAACCAACTCATTTCTCTCTCAGTTTAGACAAGGCTGGTTATGGAAGACAAGAAAGAAAGGAGAAGCTGTGTAGTTCGATGTCTGTCTTTTAGTTTCACACGTTGGACCAATGCATTTCAAAGCTGCCTTTGATTTGGATGAAGTCCAGCCCACTCTTTCCTTGCCTTCTCCAATGTGCAGCTTCTTGGTAAAGGTGTCCTGCATGAGTAAAGTCTCAAGAAGTAGTGCTAAATCTAGGACTTCCATTTCCCAAATGTCCAGTCACATAAGCAATTGGTGTTTTCTTTAGCTTCTCGGTCGCTCCATTTTCTGAAGAACACTTTAGGCTGAGGCCCAAATTTTCCAGATTCTTTCCTTTCATCTCTCCCTCTTGCATCCGGCCCTCCTCCAGGCTGTGGAATCTCCTCTCGTTCAGGAAACCAACTTGTTCTTATTTCTTCTTCAGCTCTCTAAAATGGCTTCTCAGACTTTCTTTGATGGCTGCCAGCCTCTTTCTCATGTTGGTAAGTTGACTCCTTATCAGTTTTGTCATATAAACATAGCTCCTTGGTAACTGATCCACAGACTAGTAGCAAGCTACGCTGAATTATTTTTATGGGGCAATACTTTTTACAGTAGTATTTCATACAAAATGGGCATCTTTGAGGGAGAAAAGATAGAGGAAAGAGATGAAAAAGCATGGGAGTAAAGATGGAATAGGGAGTACCTGGTGAGAAGTAATAAGAGAGCAGGAAAAAGAGAAAAAAGTCAAGAAAATAAATGCTGCTTTCTGCTTATTGGACTGCATTTATTTTTAGTTTATGTTCTTACATTGGTATTTTGGAGAAGAATGGCCCTATGTGTTGTGATTAAGAGCACATTGAGCTGAAGGATCAGCAGCATCCCTGCTAAGCAGTACCCCATAGTGAAGGCATAAACATGATGATGACAATGCACTGTACCATACCACAGCCTGGGGCTCCTTGAGAGCTCCTGCCACCAGGAGAGGCTCTGTGTCAGAGTGCATGGGGCTACCAGTAGCAGGTTGTGACAAATTTATTGTGAGGGCATTGACATACATTCAGTGTGAGTAACTTTTTGCCACAGAACAGGCATGGCTATGAATAGCTGGTGTGGCTGTGGATTCCGAGCATGGTCTCATGAAAAGTGTTTGTGGAAAAGAGGGCAGAGGAGAACCAGAAGAGAGACTGCATTAACCAGTATTTCTTTTTGCACTAAGGGGGATCTCCATACATTTTAGGGCTGGAAAGTCTAGTCCCCTGCACCTTCTTTGAGGTTGCGTATTTCTCCTATTAATTACTAATTACTCATGCTAATGAAGAGAACAAAAACATGCTTCCAAGAATGATTAGAAAATCAGTGCTTGGGAGCTAACTCGATGGACCTGCAATGACTCCTCTGACTTCTTAGTAGGAAATTGGAAACCTCTTGTCACTTTTTTATGGTGTGCTTCTCAAGAATTTATGGGAGGTAAAATGAAATAAAACATTAACCTTATAGAGAAAAAATATTAGGGTTAAACAATCATATGAAGGATATGTATGAACTGTCTGCTTTTATGTGGAAGCTGATTTCTAGAACATGTATTTATCTAAAGGTTTTAACCACAATGCCTTTTATTTGCTATATGAATCCTAAATAATATTTACTTTTTCCTCCTCTAAATGCAAGGAAGTAACAGAAAAGCTAGGGAAAATAAAGAAGAAACACATGACTTCAGGAAAGGCAGCTGCCAACTTATACCATGTTTACTGTTTTTACCATATTCAATTACTACAGCCATTTTCCTTAGCCCTTAAGAGAGTTGCCCACGTTAGGGATTGCCCAGTGTTGCTTCTGTAGTCAACATTTGCTCTCCAGGGATTTCCAAAGAAGAACTAAGACGCAGGATTAGCTGCATTTCTAAATCAATTAAAAAAATGATACACACTGGTATAGTTTCTCAATTTCTTTTGTGGTGTTTTGGATATTAAGTGACAGATTTTTATATTTGGTCTTTGAAAGTAACTGCAGCAGAAGTCATTGACAGAAAAAAAGCTCTACAATGAAGTTTGCTGGTTTGCACATAGGAAGCATACTCATCTTTCAGCCAGGCATGTTTCATGCCTGTAGCTGAATGGTGAGATGACAGCCTTCCTCAGGCTGGTAGCGTCCGGTGCAGTTCTGGCCAGAGAAAGGAAGCAGAGGGAATTCTTACTCATCACATTTGTTTGATCTGCCACCCATGAAGAGAAGACAACATCAAAAATTGCTTTTAATACTTGGATCTGAACTGCACTCTAGTTGTTGAGATATTTTTGTCACCCTTTTCTCCCTTCTGCGGCTATTTTCTCTGTTAAGGCTCTTAGATCATAGCTCCGAGACACAGACAATCAGTTACAGTATATCTCTACAATGTCTAATACAATGATATTCTGAATACAGCCCAATATTTCATTTACTAAAGTATAAATTATACTACTGTAACAAATTTTGTGACTATAAAGAAACATCCATTATTTCTGTGTTATCTCAGCTAAAATTCTTGTGCTGCATTATATTGTGTTTCTCATCCCTGTTATTTAAAATAATTTACAACAAATGTGATGTGAAACTTCAGAGAAATCCCAAGCAGTACATTTTATGTTGGCTGACAGCAAAGAACTGCATTAATTTTAACATCCAAATAACATAATCTGCTCCTAGTGCATCTAAAGCTCAAACAAATGCTCCTTTTCATACAATTGGGGGAAAAAAAAGGAAAAAAAAAGCGTGGCTAGATCTTCTTTAACACGAAGGAGAGCATACTGGTCTCACAAACTCCAGTCTTAGCATGTCCATGCTGACCACTTGTCCTTCCTGTAGAAGTAGTTGAGCTTAACCTTCAGCAACATGCAAAGATACAAGCCATCTGTGCCTCAGTACCCAGCAACACAGAGATGCCCTCTGCATGGCTTTCAGCATGGACCAGAAGGTATGACCAAGGTGATGAGCTCAGTAGTCAATGGAAACATTCTCACATCTCAGCAAAGGTCTCAGAAAGCTAGAGTGCCTTATCTGTCCCTCTGTTGGATGTGTTGGCCTTGTGTATGTTATTTGAAGAATTCAAGCTCACCCTCTACCATACAATTAGTAAGGGAAATGAGAATATCTTATGCATGGATTGTTTTTTTACATTTTTATAGTACTTACAAATACACACAGTGGGGTAATCCTGTCAAAACGAGGTGTCACCAGTGCAGGAAGACTAGAGCTATTGAACTAGAATAACTAGAATAACTAGAGCTATTGAAGAGTTAAGATTTCTTGTTCCTGTGTTTCATTGAAGTAGATGAAGTGTGGGTATCTCATAAAATATGCTCGTGTACTTTGATTTTCTCATCCTGCACTCGCTCCTCTGCAATCTGCTTACCATGACAAAAGTCACCAGAGACGCAAAGTGCTGTGATAATGAGAGAACCGTAGGTAACTTCCAATCAGTCCCCTGGGGCATATTTGGAGTTTACTACCCATAGGATATAACAGTTTCTTCATGCAATTGCAGCTGACTCCACATTTCTCCTTCAGTAAATATATGCAACCATTGAAAAATAAAATTCAGGTTTACCTTAAGGGAGTGCTGAGCACATCTCTCTTTGGGTGCCTCATGTTTATCCATCTACAATCTTGTAATCTTGGGAAGTCAGAGTATTGGCTTTTGTTATAGTAATCTCACTGTTGGAAGCAACTATCATTTGGCTATAATAAGTTTTAAGTAATTAGTAATTTATGGCCCCTAATTTTCTCTGACACTTTTTGCAACTGAAGCTGCAAATTACATTATGCCAAATATTAATCCTTTGGAGGAAGTGTATGTAGCCTTTCAAAGATCAAAATTACACCTCCTTAGGAGGCTTACTCCCTAACAAGTGTTTAACAGGCTGCCCAGGGAAGTTGTGGATGCCACTTCCCCAGAAGTGTTCAAGGCCAGGCTGGGTGGGGCTTTGAGCAACCTGGTCTAGCGGGAGGTGTCCCTGCCCATGGCAGGGGGGTTGGAACTCAATGATCTTTAAGGTACCTTCCAGCCCAAACCATTCTATAATTCTATGAGTCTACGATTCTATAATTCTGTGATTCTATGAAGTGTTTATTAAGAAAGATTTTTTTGTATGTAAAGTGCTGGCATAAATTACAATATAGGAAATTTAATAATTAATGAGTTATTTTGTTATATTATTTTGATCACCATTATATTTTCATCAAATAATGAATGTGTTACTGAAGTAATAGCTTTACTCCTCGTAAGATACCCATCTGAAAGGACTTCATGGGGTAAAGCACACATGTAATTCCTTTTAAAAGTTTCTTACATGTTCCTTTTTTTCAGCAGTTGTTTGCAAGTTGCCCGGGTTACCTCCAGTAACACTCTATGCAAGACACAGAGACATGAAACCCTTTCAGCCACCTCATGACATTAGCATTTAATTATCATTCCAGTTTTCAAGAGAAAGAGGGATGTGTTTAACATTTCCTTTCATTTTATTCTGCTTTTAAATATCCCTAACACTGTGCGAAAATTAAAGTCAAAAGTTAACACCATACTAATGGGGTTAATGTGTGGTCAAAGTCTGCATTTTTTTCTGCCAGAAGAGCATTTGACATTATTTTTGTTGAATAAAGACAGTCAGTAGCGATATGTTACAAGCTCGCAGGTCTGTAAAGGAAAACCAGGCTGTTTACACAAACCTGGGATTCCTGTATGGTTTTTTTGTTCTAAGCAGGTCATGCTGTGAAAAGAGGAGTGTTTTATTGGTACTTACAAGTGTGATGCTGCTGCTTTGCAGCGCAAGGAGCGCTTTCAATGCGCAAGGGGCTCAAGTATATATATATAAAACAATGTGACCGTTTATTCTGTGTTCATCCACTGTAGCTCTATTCCAGCTTCATCCCAGCTGATTTCCATGGTATTATATTGCCCTCGGCCTGGCAGCAGCGCAGTGATGAATCAGGCATTCTTTTCTCCGGTTTCCAGTGCACAACAGTGAATTTTCTAGGTAGCCTGTTCAGAGACCTCTGTGCTCCCTTATGCTGTGAGACAGATGAGCATGAACAGAAGCCAAAAGGAAAGGTAAAACCTCAGAGAAATGCCATCTTGCCCTCTTTTCACCTCCTCATGAAAGTCTCCTGGTAGGGACATTGTGTGCTCCTGGTAGTGACATTGTGGCTAGAAAGGGTCAGCTGACTTTAAGGTGGGAACATTTCGCCATGCACAGTTCCCTGCTAGGAATCCAGGAGAAAAGGCAGTCAAAACTGATGTTGTTTCTCTAGTTTGCTTTCTGTCCTGGCTTCTGCCTAGAGGGAGAATTGGGAGAGATGAAGGTGCAGCCTTGGCACTGGAAATCAAGGAGAAGATCAATGTACAAGGCCTCGAGGACATGAGGATGGGGAGTCAGGGTACTGTGCAGCTCCTAGGAAGTTCCTATGACTCTAGGAAGTCCTAGGGACAAATGCTTTGATTTTTGTTGTCTTCCAAGGACTGGCAAGCGTCACCTACAGAACTGCTCACTGGTTTCAGCATGTGCTGAGACTCCTTCACAGCTCCTGCAGTCAGACTCTGTCAGCTCTGGGCCCATTTTTACTGCAAACATCATTCATAGGGAGTATTAGCTTGAGGAGGGGTTTCGAGAAGCTAATGTGTGCTTCTTAGAGCCTCAGTTTGTCCTTAAAGCAAAATTGATTAACTTGTCAATGATACTGGATGTAAGAGGGCTCACTCTGTGGCAGGCTTTGCTCTGGGTCTGTGGAGCTGGACCAGGAGGCAGCACTGGGCCACCCTGGAGAGGCTGGGGGACACAGGACCACCAGGGTGGTGTGAGGCCCTCCCTCCCCAACCAGCCCCATCCCACTGACCCCAGTAAGGCAAGATTGGCCGGGCCTGGGTCAGTGACCGGGGCTGGCCACAGCCTGGCCATCCCCAGGCACTGTGGGGCCCGGCCCAGCCAGGAAGGCAGCCCCTGGGATGGGATGGTGACAAGATGGGGACAGGGTCAGGACAGAGCCCGGCTCAGTGGGGCCTGGGGCCAGGCAAGGACAAGGCTGCAGCGCCTGTTCTGCATATCGAAGAATACTCGTTACTAAATGAAACAGTGTGTTTTGGTTAATCCAGTGGAGAAGGGGTACTTAATTAATCTCTACTGAGGTCTGCTGGGAAATTCTTCTAAGGTCTGTTAATTCTTACTGAGATCTGATCAGCAGGAAGCAATGTACCGGTTTCGCTCTGCCTTCACGACTTGCAGCCGCTTTCCGAGAGAACAGGGTAACGGTAAGAAATACCGGATTGCCTGCAGATAAGTTGAGGTCTGGATAAAATGGGCTCATGAAGTAGGTGAGAGACTGCTATTCGAGTAGCAGCACAGTACTATATCTTCAGAGATGTAAATTAAAGTTACAGGTGAGAGCACATGTAAAAATGCATAATTTGTTCCACATTATAATTTTTCCAGCAGAAAAGCCAGCTTAACAGGTTCCTGATCTCCCTCTTGTCCTACACCCACTATATCGATGACCACCACAATTTACAAGCCCCTCAGCCGAGTTGCTGCAACAATTTGTGGAGACACTCTCTGAGCCCAATCAGTGAAATCATCCTTTTTTTTTTAAATAAATTGGAAAAAAATGGAACAATTTCAAGTGTAGCCACATATGGAGCACAACTGAGCACTTACAAAACTGTGGCACAGGGGATGCAGAAGACAGCAAACAGCTGGAAAACCCTTCCATGAGCCTCACGCTCGGAGCAATCTACCACAGAAACACCCAAATGACCACGATTCCCAACAGAAATTCCTCTGGATCATTGTGTCACCATGGGTGTCATAATCTTTCCATTAAAGATCCCAATGTTGTGTTGTTTTATCGCTGAGCTTCCACCAAGCAGGACCAGAACTGTATGTGCAGGAAGTATGCCTCTTCTGAAACAATTACTCTAAAATAAGGCAGCCACCTCCAAACACAAGGGTGGGGGGGCAGGTTAGTGGCAATGCATTGTTTTAATCCTTTAAAACTGTCCTAAAAACCCTGTATTTGAGGAGGGTTTTAAAATCAAAATTCCCCTGTCTTACACAACTCTGTACCTGCTCAGGTACCAGGGGACAAGGAATTTAGGCAAGTATATATATAGACAGCCATGTGAAGGTTATATGGACAACATTAATTCTAGTATTTCCTAGCAATTGGTATTTGCCTGAACAAACATGATGTACTTTCATGGGGGCTGCTGGAGGGTTTTTTGTAACTGTACCTAAATCACCTAGTCTTTTTCGCCTTCACATAACTTTACTAGTTATGCCTGCCTGTTACAGAAATGTCTAAAACAAAGTTGTTCATGTGAAGAGAAAGCAACTGCTATAACTGAAATTAAACTTTCTCCGATCACATACAAGGTTATCTACATGCAAGTTATGCACAAGAACTGCAGTTATCAATACAGCTAGTGATAACTGATTACACTGCCTAAACTGTTTGGTTTGGTTGCTTTGTTACAGGTGCCAGTCAGGAGCTAAACTAACTCAGCCAACATTGCTTGTACTTTCAATCTAATGCAAAAGCCGAATTTCAGGCTTTTAAAAGTGAAAGGCCAGCATATATCTATCAATGATACTACCTAACTGCTCATACTCGGTAACTGTGGAAATAATAGCAGATGATACATTTAATTTCTAAGGCTGAACGATCAAGAACATTACAGGAATATGGAAGACACGAGTAAAGCAATTAAGATAAGTGGAATGTCTTTCATTGCTTGTATCAAACAAGTGAACTATTCAGGAAGATGGGCCAAGTTGGCAAACTTGCTCAAAATAAATGACCACTGCAACTTTTCATGTGTGCTTACTGTAACTCATGTGTTAGTTGGGTTGGCTAATTGTCAATGTACTGATGTGACACACTTTCAGTTCCTGTTTAAATAAGAATGTTACTTGTTTTGGGTGAAATGAAAGATAAACTGACTGCTACAAATGAAAAGTAAATGACTAAATTTTGTTTGTAGAGAAAGCTGAGTACTTATCTGCCCCTGAGTTTGCAAATATATAAGGAAGAAGTGACTTCTGGTTAGTGGAACTGCTGAAACGTGGGAAGTTACTCATTTGCTTAAGTGTTCACAAGATCAGATCACAACATCCAGAAACTCAGCTGCTACAGCCAAACATTTTTCCCACAGCACCCAGTTCTTAGTCAGTACTCTCCAGGGAGAGCAGACAGGGTAGAGCAGAAGTCATTGTGGTCGGTGTATGGCCTATTTAGTAAAAGCCTTTATCTTACTTATTTTCCATGATTCATATTTCAAGCCTTCATTATTAATTTCTGTCAGTCGTAGGCACCAGATTTATACTAAATGAAAAGTTGAAGAAATGCTTGTCAATTGCTCTTAAGCCTAGCGCGAGAACCCCAACCTCACTGATATACAGGGTAACAATTTGGGAGCAATAGCATTAAGTTTCTTAATGATCAGTATTTTCAAATGTTATGAAAGATTTGGGGTAGTTCCATTACTGAGATTCCTTTAGGCAGTCTGATATTCAAAAAGCAGGTCCTCTGCCCTTCTGAAAAGTCAAGTGCCTCCCTGAGACCTCTCAGGAGGGTGTCCTGAGACCCTTCACCCCTTCAGAACATCTTTGCCAGTCATTTTAATTATCCTGCAAAGAAAAGGATCTGTCTAACCTGCTGCTGTTTGCTACTGCCCCTATGGAGCCTGCAGTGCTCTAGTCCTTTCAGAAGTATGTAAATAATTATATTGTTAGCTGTCATAATGTTTATTTAACTGGTAGTTAACCTACTGGATATGGACGTTCTTAAGACTAGTATTCACTCAATCCGTGGGCCTGAAAGAGAAGTAAAAGGTAGCTCTGAAGAGCCTGCATATCCTCTCCCAGAAGATGACTTCAGAGAGTGCAGTCGTTCTGCCTCCTCATTTTCATCCAGAGGACCTTCCTGAACCCCCAGGCTCCTGGTAATAGCTGAGGGGAGAAGCAGTTCCTGCAGCTTACAGGAGCCACTGGCTTTGCAGAAAAGTGATAACTTCATTAAACAATGCACAATTTACACTAAAAAAAGCACACCAGGAGAACGGGGAAATAATGCAGTAACATTTTTTAAATATCCTAGTCACTTCATTCAAAAAATACACATTGGCAGGAGGAGGGGAAGTACTTTAATAATTTTAATGGCCAACACTTAAGAAAAGATTAAAGGTCTAATACATTAAAAAGCAAACTCTGCTGATGGTAATCAGTTTTGCTGCTTTTATGCATCATTTTGTTCCGTGTTTGTGTATGAAATGAGGTGTGTGGGGGTGGGGGGAATTTGAAGATTTAGGGAGATTACTGCTTTCATGAGAGTGTTTTATTGCACTTCGGCAGTTCTGGATTTAACCAGAAAATCCAATTGTGGAAAAAGGATGAAACAATCTGTTTTTCCTCTAATCAATCACAAGGTTGCAGGATACATTAAAATAAATTTGTGACTGCCATTCTTCTTCCTTCGCACTGCTGTCATAGAAAATGATGATCCAAAAGCTGATTGACACTTCACATATCAGCTCTGATTCCTGCTGCCCTCCTCCTTTTACCAATTCTTATGATTACAAACAAATAACTTCAGAGCTGTTATAAGAACATGGAGAAAAGCCTTATGGTAGATGAAGCATTTTAATAGGTGCTAACCCTAAAATACTGGCAAAATTACAATCAATCACATAACATAGAAAGAAAAGAGTAATGAACGCCTTACTCTGCTGTAAAGTATTTCTCCTAGCTTTTGCCTACAGTTGCCTGTTATTCCTAAACTAGTTGTTACCTCAGACAGAGCAACTAGCAACCAAAATCGAAGGCAACATTTTTAAATCAATACAGATTGCAGAATCATTCCCTGCCATTGCAACAAACAGCAGTGGCTTAAGCCACGATGCTCCGGTGCAATGCCTCTCATTCAAGGTAAGTAGAATTTTAGCCCTCTAAGTGCTGAAATTCAGAATATCAGAAATGCACGTCCCATGTAGACTACTGGCAGACTGCTTGTGTTACCCAAGCAAGCTGGTTTCCTTAACTGCCATTTAAATATACACCAATGCTGGGATACAACGCATCTTATCTTCTTAAAGGTAAGCATCTAGTCTTAGCTAGTATATTAGGATATAAGGGAACGTTACAGGCACTATGTCCACCGAGATGCGTCATTGCTGAGGGAACCTTCCTCTCTGTTGAGTCCAGGTATAGAACAGATGGTTTATTTCTAGACAGTTAAATTTAGATTAATTCCATCCCACTTTGACTTTTAGGAGAAGCAGTTATTTAGCTACTACTGCGCCACTGATCCAAGATGAGACCTTTGTAAGCACTGAAGATTATAGACTCACAGTTATTCTGTTGAGGCAATTAACACTGTCTTTGGGCTGTAATTTACCTTATTTTCCTAATTCCTACAAATGATATCCCCTGCCTACCACAGGCAGGTCCCTGAACCCATTCACAGAAGCAAAGAAAGGTCCTCCCACACATATTTTTTTCTGCAAATTGTTTCCTGATTCTGCCAAAACTTGTGGACTTGAACTCACTGCAGCACTGGAGTCCAAATACAACATCTGCACCTGGGCTGGACAGCTATGACATGAATGAAACAAAATCCCTTGGAGGATTTTAGCAATAAAGAAACCCAGCTGAGCACATAAACAGCACCCACAGTCCAAGGCTCCATCCTACGGCCTTTTACTGTGAAAGAAGTCATTAAGATTTGTGAGGGCTACTCTCTATGCGTGTGAGCATTGATACTAGATGATACTGAGTAAACTTTTTTTGCTGAAGTTGTCTGGCTAAGAATTAATTGGGAAAAGTAGTGAATAAAACCACTTTAGGTACAGAAACCATTAATAGGTACAGAAAAAAAATTGCCGTGTTAGGTTCTGTGTGGTATTTGTTTTGTCCCGTATTTTCTAGAGCCGTTTCTTATTTCTCTTTTCTCCAGTGTCTTTCATAAGCACAATGTTAAAAGTGATGAACACAGGTTAAACATTAATATAGAGCCTCTCATGCTTCATTGAAAACATTAAGATGTAACACTGCTGTTGCTTAGAGAGGTTGAAAAACAATCAACGTGGAAATCAAGTGCTGATTTATAAGAAGGTAGTTAAGCAAAATACTACAGTTATTCCTTAAAAGAAAAGCTGCAGTGGTCAGGAAGATTTTGCTGAGTAACAGTTCAGCAAAAGAGAGAAATAGAAACCGAAACAGAAGCAGCATAAAATACAGAGACAGCTTAAAGAAGCACTGGGAACGTGCTCTATGGCCTTCAGAAAAGTCTTCAGAGAGATTTCTGAGCTGAGAGCTAAGTAGCAGAGGGCTGAGAGCATAAACAAATAACACCTGTTTGAATCCTCCAGTGTGCAAATGTATGCATATGGTGCATTCTTTGTGTAAAATACACAAATGACAAATTATTAGTGAAGATAATGACTTTACTGACCATTTGTAGTTCTAATTAAATAAAGTCACAGCCTTGAAAATTAACTAAACTTTCAGACAAAAGGGGTGACAGAATACTCATACCTTCTAATAAATATGGCTTATATGGGACAAAATTCTTTTATTTTTCACTTGCTACAATCTTATGCTTGTTTGCATCCTGCATAAAAATAATAAAGATATCCCTAAGTTTTGATCATATGGAGATATACGGTGAATATATGTTCATATATGTATATAAACTTTTAAAGTGCTGACCACGTAAATATTTATCATACATATTTTTCTGTACAAGAACTGCATTTAACTTCATCAATTCAATTTCATTTAAAAAAGACTAAGCCAGCATATTCAACTGATTGCTGGCACAACGGTAAGATTTTTTTTTCTTTACTGTCATTTTAATTCATTATATTACTGTGCTATTTTTAAAAGGTCCCATTTATATTCTACATTGCAGTTCCATAGATTAACAGTTGGAAACCAAAGATTAATTTACAGGAAATGCAAGGCAAGTATCAAAGCATAGTGACAGGAGTTATCTTAAGAGTTATATCATATAATATACCACAACGTTTTTACCATGGCATATTCTATGCAGTTTAGATTTTAAACTTTTAAAGAGGCTAACTATTCTTGACGGTTCTGTGAAATACCGTAAGTAGGCTGTGTCATATGCTAAATTACATCTTCTTTTTTTTTTAACAAATATCTAGCATGGTAAATTATGCTTACAATTTAAAAGGGGGAAATGAATTGCTATAAAATGCCAATAATAAAGCTCAGAGTAGAACATTACAATATTTCAGTTACTTACAATTACAAAAGTGAAACCAGTGCAGGTGAACAGCGGCTGAAATTTATCACCACCTGATGGCTGTTCAGTGGACCATGTGAAGGGAATTAACTTGTCTGTCCAGTTTGGAGCTGAAAACTCTCCATATTACAGAAACTGCCACCAAAGCTGGCACCTTCATTGGCAGAGGCCAAGGGCTAGGTGGGTGTTGGAGAAGCAAGTAGTGCTGTGCTTTTAACAGCTGACAGCCTAAGTGCAAGACTTCATTTGTCAGAGACGATGGCAAAACCATTCAGAAGTTTCAAACAAAGCCCAGAAAAAAAAAAAAAATCCTCCACTAGGCAGTTACAGCATTTGCACAAAATTGCCCAGTTCTTGTTTACTTCTAGTCATGGGACTGAGCACTGAAACAGTCTGTCTCTAAAAGAATTGTATTCACATAAGCAGGAGTTACGATCTTGGGGCAGAAATTAATGGGTGAGGTTCTCTGGCCTGTGTGATACAAGAGGTCAGACAGAACCATCATGATGGTCCCTCTGGCCTTTTAAACCCATGATCAGTAAGTGGAAATCAAATTGTTTCCGAAATCAGGCAACGTCTCTTTTCATTTGGTCTACATAGTGGCATATGCATTTGACGTTTTATGCTGTAAAACATACAGAAGTTAATATGATATTCTGCACATGTGTGGGCATTATCCATTCCTGTAAAAAGCTTTTTGCGTCACAGGCTGGATCACATAAGCCATTTTCGATACCCTTCCACTGTCGGTATGGCATACAGCACTTTATCACTCGAGTAATGCTAGAGAAAGCAAAATAGATCCGTCAGTGCTCTGTAGGTTCTAGGCTTGCACATGACGAGTACATGAGTAAAGGCAAGGTTACTCAGCTCTCACGTAGGACTCACTCTGATGTAAGCACAATCAGGCTTTTTGAATCACCAAAAGAAGTAATAAGCAATTTCCTCACCAGGACTATACATGTGTACAGAACCAGTCATTTCCCCACCACCCTCAACAAGGTTGAGTTTTCCAGTCCTCCTGACTGTTCTGCTGGTCACAATGGAGTGGCATCAGAAAGTAACTGACAGATTTAGGTTGGGGGTGGGCAGATTTTCTTTTACTCAGGCTTTCATTTTTTCAAATGAGAAAATTGCATTAAAAAAAAGCCATAATACTGTCAATTGGATAGAAGATGGCACTGCAAACACAAAGTGATAAAGACTAGCTATCCAAGTGAAGCATGCAATTACTTCTGAATACCTTTCTTTCAAAATTATACTGTTAATTGGCAATCTTATTCACTTGAGTTTGCATTTGGCTAAATGACAGAGACTTCTATTAACTGATGTATTTTTTTAAAAAAAAGTTCATTTGCAAATAGCAGGATTTACTATTTGTGATATGCCAGTTTTCTTTCTATTAAAAAAAAGAAAATTATTAAAGCAGTTCAAAAGTCATGGTTTCCCAGCACACAGCATTTATGACCAGATTTAGGATTGTGGAATAGGCTTAGGAGTCACTACACAAACTATATTGCAGCAATGCTTCCCTGTACTTTCTTAACCATCTTCTTTTCTCATAGCTCCTGCTCATTTCTGCCTTTGCCACGGTGTTCTGCCTCCTCCCTATGTGCTGGCACTGCCATGCATGTGGCCATGTTGTGAACCAGCCCAGAGAACTAATAGGGCTTAAACTCCCCCTGCCCAAAACAACAAAAAACCCCAACAATCAAACCTTTCCAAAAAAAAAAAAGGAGGGTTCTTTTCAAAATGAATTTTTCAGGATCTGGGTGCTGGCGGGGCGAAGGACAGAGCAGCCTGGCACAGCAGAGCAAGGCACCGCATAGGGCAGAAATCTCATGATCTGCTCCGACCATCACCTCCTCCTGGAAACAGGGTGGCCGAGCTCTCTTTAGGTTTAGTGAGTGACATCTGCAAGGGGACAATTTCAGCCTCTCTAGCTTTGCATGCCAGGTATTCACCCTTCTCCACACCTCAGTAACTGTGTCATTTTCTATTCACCCTAGCTATCCCATAACAGTTTGCCACAAATAGATTCAGAAATTGGCTGTCAGGTTATTCTTTGTAACGTACTTCATTGCCATACATGAAAACTGCATTGACTTTCCTCCAAAACAGGAGGAAAAGTCCTCTGCACTGTGTGCTTGATGCTACCTGCAGTGAAGTAGAGAATAAAACCCCCAGTACAGAGAAGACCTGACTATTATCTCTCCAAGCTCACCTCAATGTCTTATGCTAGTCTGGAAGGGAACAGGATAATGGAAAGTTTTGATCCCAGTAGCATAACATCTCCGAGGAATGCTTTTTGGTGTCAGAAGCCTGGCTTCTTTTTCCCCTCTTAGAACACGTTGCCACATAATAAACTATGCCAGGTACTTTCTGGGGAGGCGAGGGGGAAGTTTTAAAGCCTATTTTAATCCTTCCCCTCGTTGACACCTCATTGTTTTAGACTTGTAGTGATAAATGTGATAATGAGTAATGACATCTATTCATGGAACGTGTGAAAGCAGGTCTGAAATGTCAGTATTTGGCGTGAGGAAAATGTGTCTCCAGCAAGGTCAGCTGCATTGACTTACTTTAACCCATCCCTCATTAAAACACAGGCTGAATTCCTCATAAGTCTGGTCAGAGTACATTCTCCGTCTCTCTGTCTCCATCCCCCTGCGCCTGCAGTTTTTTTAGATGGTGCTCAAAGGCCAAATTATGGGAATTTTCAAACTCATTGTTCCCCATTAAAATGCTAATTCTGCCTGTGATTCCTATTGTTTAATCCCTGGAGTGCTTTAGGACATGCAAGACAGAGTATATGTTCTCGCCCTGTATGTTTCTCCGTCCGGTTGTCAACAGCAGGCCAGGACAAATGGTGCGGGCTGGCA
>KZ506443.1:202064-212682 GCA_002844005.1 Limosa lapponica baueri
TTTTTTTTTTTTTAATTATTCAAAAGGTTTAAGACGTCAGATTTGTGAGGCAATGCTCTGGTAGTGCTGTATACTCTTACGCTATGGTGCTATTAGGATACTGCCTCAGGGAGATGCTAATGTACAGCACGAGCTTGTGTAAACTCTTCACATTACTGTATTTAGCTGGATTAGGTCCTTTAAACAAATCTCCTCAGGCTCAAGTTTTAAATTAAGATACTGAGCAGTCCCACTGAAGTTGGGGAAATTGAAAATTTGGTGTGGAAATTAACTGTGTTGAATCAGAACCAGCACATATGTTCAACCTCTTTGGAGCATTTGCTCTTTTGAATGTGGGTGGAAACCACCTGTACCTTCTTTTGCCGCCTTTGGGGTTTCCCAACGTGCCCGTAACTCCAGCGTGACTGGTCAGCCTGCCAAAATGCATGAAGATGATGGTAAAGCTGCTACCATGTGACACAGTTCTCCTTCAGCTTGAACTTAGATACCTGTTGGCCTTAGCAAAGTTCTGCTCAATATAACTGAAAGCCTGAAAAAGACAGAAATATTAATAATTTATTATTAATCTGTTATTGATTGCGAGGAAAGCAAGCCGTCTAAAAATGAAGATAAGCCATGGCACTTGTCTCAACGATTTTATTACTCACGCTGAGATAGCAACAAAGCATTTTGACAGTTAATTAAGCTCCATATGATGACAGCAACAGGTGCAATGCAGTAATCACATAATCGCCACAGATGCTTTATAGACTTACATTTTCTAAGGTATATATTTAAAAGATGAAGGGAGATACTGCAAAACCTATAAAATGGTGAGAGAAAGCGTGAAGAAACACTCAGTTTTAGCGAGCAGTTAGAAGTAACTCTTGAATCAGTGAAACACTGTTCTGCTTGTCTAGCACGGGACATCTCATTTTAACATCTAAAGGAATTCAGGTGTCAGAACCAGTTTATAAAATACTGATTGAACAACTAAACCAAAGCATTCACACTTTCTGTTTTTAAGGAGAATGTATGCTGATTTTTAGTGACAATTAAAAATTATCACGTGATTTTGATGGCTTGTATATGATTCTAGCCCCTAATTGCTGACCACAAATGTGAATTTAGAAGATAATTTTGAAGTCAGTTTTCCTATGACGAGGGAAGTCTTGTCAGATGTTAGATGGAGCTTGACTAATTAAGAAAGTGCTTTCAGGCACTGCTAGAAGATCAGAGATTATTCTTGATTTGCATCTTAATAAGAAATTATTAATGGTGTAAAGAGTTCCTTTGATTATTAAAATATGACATGAATATTGAAACCTTTTACAGGTAAGGACATGTTGATACGAAAGTGGCACAGATGCAAAAAAGTCATTACACTTTTTTTCTTTTTTATAGTGTTTCCATTTCATACCATCTCAGCAAATCAAATTAAGGGACTTTAGCATTCTTATTTAATTCACTGGTTTGAAGCTGAGAAAAATTATTAAGTGCTTGCATTTGCTGCTTAAAATATGGCAAGAAGCAAAGATGCGTAAGACACCAGTAAAGAGCAATTTTAGGCCTGGTACTTTCAAGCTCACCTTTTTATATACTCCATATTATACGTCCCTCTTCGTATTTTTATTGTCACCTGCAGAAGAGAAGGAGACACATTCAGCACAGGCAGAGTGGAATAAATAATAAAAGGAACAAAACTCAAATGTAGGGGGAAGTGGAGTAATAATGAGATTTTATATAATGTTGTTTGCCTTCTTAAAACTGAAGTTAACAGTAACTGTAAACTGGCTGCTATTTCCTTTGCTATCTTAGAAATCACTAAACTGTAGCACTATTGTCAGCCAGAGTATGGCATAAAAAAAAAAATAATCTGTCACTGAAGCCCTATGCATTTATTATGTACCGTGCGTAATGTTAGTAAGAGGTTGGTCATACCGTAATCTCACATGATGTAATTAATACAGAGTAAATGACTCCGAAATTTAACACCAGCCAGAGTGTAGTAATTGTGGAATTGTCCCATATCTCGAAGAATGTGTGAGTGGATGGTGTTAATAGCCTGATTATGTAGCAGCAGGGGTTTAAATATAGAATTTGAGGCATATAATTTGATTCCTCAAGGGACAACTAATTTGACAGCAAGCGCCTCATAGTGGAAGCTGACTTTTTGGAAGAGCTGTGGAACTGGCCAGGTTTTATTTTGGGGAGCATATGAGATCTGTTGGATGCTACAAGTATTCGTGTCCGATCTGCAGCACTCTGAGAGCATTTCCAGACATCCTGATTCACCAGGATGCCTCTACTCCTTCTCTTGTTTTATTTTAGGGTTTAGTGTTTTAGGAACAAGTTCTACCTTGTTTACACCACCACCGCAGCCTTTAGCCTACTACTACAACCTTTAGCATGATTTGTATCAGATGTCACTTTGGCTCTTTAGAGCCATCTAAAGATGGCTCTTTAGAAATCTCCCATATCAGAATTTTGTGTTTCAGAGGAATGGCAGGTACTCAGCCTTTGCAAAAATCATGTCCGAAAACTGCATTGACCTTATGTGAGGTATGTTAAATGACCTGCATTAGAATAGAAGTATAGTAAGCAGTAGTTGTGTGCTCAGTTTGAACTGCACAAGAAAAACTGCAGCCATACTGGTGCACAGAAAGAATCTCAGAAGATGATTCTTAAAAAGTTTTGTTTCTTAAAGTTTTCTTTTCCAGTTATTGATAATGTCCGATTTGGAAGGTGGTCATTTTTATAATATAATTTGGTTCAATAGCACTGCCTTAGTTCTTGCCAGAGATTCTTAGAGCACTGTTGTGCTTAATGCTATAGAAACACAACAATGTGACCATAATTCTTTCAGAGAAAGTTCAGATTTAGTTGGGCTGGACAGATGGAAACAATTTTTAGAGACCCCATGACTTGCAAATGGTTCTGAATTCTTTTAGGTTTTGAAAAAAAGTATCATCTGATAGCTACACAATAAACTAAATTATTCTAACACCAGGAATCAATCAGAAGTAATTAAAAAATATAAGGAGACTGTGTATATGCAAATATCATACAAGAAATTTCATAAAAACCCCTTCAAATATCTAATGTGCAACTTGAAAGACTAAGTAATCTGATCTTCTTAGAAGTGTATTTCAAATGCTTCTTGATTTGCAGCAATTGATAGCTCCTAATTTGAGGGACCTTTTCAAGTCTGGACTAATCCTCATTTTCTTTTTAAAATGAAAGAGAATGTGCAGGAGTTGTCACTGTGAAGATGCATTACCATCTCAAAACCTATTGTTAAAAAACTATTTAGAAATAATCAACTGGAGTTATCAATACTTGAACTAGCTTTAATTTAGCAATTGAGGTATCTGAAGTGGCAATACAAGAGTTTGATAGGGAGTAATTGACTCTCAGCAGGCAAGCTGGTTAACATTCAGTTCCTTGCTGCCATGGATGGGCTTCTAATATAAACTTCTAATACTTGACCAGCCAGCTTAAAATTAACTTGACTCTCTCTTTACAGTGCTGCACCAGCTTCTCTGTCTTTGCATGATAACTTCTGTGATTTGCTGCCCTAAAATAGCTTCCGAATCCTCTTTTTTTTCTTTCTCCCTCATTCTAAAATAATAGTAATACATACTCATTCATACAGTAAGATGTATTTTTCTTTTAGGACTGTAAAATTTAATTTCTGTAGTCAAGGCCATCTTGTATAAAGAGCTCAATTCCCATAAATTACCCCCCACCTTTCTTTCAGCAGACTGGAAGAGAGATTCAAATGTTACATCCTTGAGATCACCATCTTGAGCCTCAACATTGAAGATATCTAAGAACAGCAGATGGATTTCTAACTGTACCAGATGAAGTGAACAAGTTAAGCGTGGTGCCAAGGTAGGTAACCTGTTTTAAGACATTTCTTTTAAATCAAATTGACCCTTAACTTTGTACTCAAGTAATATTCATTCCTTAATTATCACTGTTGAGAGTGTTACCGTACTGCAGTATGAAGTGGTAGTTATGCTTAGAAAATAGGTCCAAAGACAGACATTCACTTGAAAAATGTCCAGATTTTTATTGCTGTGCTGTCTGTGCTGAATAATTCTGTAGTTTCTGGTTTGCATTGACAGCATCTCGAAAACTGATGGCAAAGATGGGGAAAATAATAAAAGATTCACTCAAAAATGCTTCCTGCAATAGCTGAAATCTATAGATTTGTCAGATAATACATAATTAAACGTTAGGCTTAAGGAAAGTTAAGATTTTGATCAATGGTATGTGTGGAAGGGCAAGCTACAGATTTGGCTGAGAAGTGAACGGACCAAACTTAACTGTACTATTCAGATCGTAGCATTCCCATCGTATTCTCTCAGTGCTTGCCCCTGCTGTTTTTAAATTCTTCATACATCACTTTCCTTTTCCCTTCTATAGGAGTGAGGGGAAAACTGCATATGTGTATTGTGTGCGTGTTTAGAACAGCTTAGTAGAAACGTAAATCAAAAATTTTAGTGCGAGATTTCTACTGTCTATTCAATGTGATGAGGTTCATAGTCATCCTCTCTTGCAGAAGAGGTTTCCATAGTTTGAATCCAATTCTTGAAAAAGGTCCTTTTTCTGTAGCAATCATTTATCTAGGAAGGATGCCATAGTGTATTTGTAGCTTTCTCTGAATTAAAAAAACAGTTTCCAGGTACAGAATTGCAGTTATTTATAAAGACCTAAAATAATTTTGTATGGGTTTGGGAAGGGAAGGCTAGATCTTAAATAATTTTGTATGTACAATGGTGAGTTTTAGTTTCAGCAAAGTGGAAATAAGGAGTTGTGTAAACCTTAATTACACTTATTAATTATATTTCTCAAATTAACTAAAAAAACCGAATTGCTGTATAAGAAGTTCTTGTAGCAATTTGAAATGTTTGCTGTACTCTCTGAAGTATTTTTTCTGTAGTTGCATTACAGTAGTGGAGAAATTACTTTTAAAAAATAAAACTTACTGGGAAATTCATATTTTATTCCTTCATAGTGTTTATTGAAGTACATAGGTCTGTATTCTTTTTGTTGAAGATGTTGGTTTAGGTCTCTGACCTGCTCCCCGGTCTCTGACCTGGCAGGTGCTGCCTGTGCTAACTATAACCCCGCAGTCGTCATCCTGACTAGTGGCATCCATCAGCACAGGTCCTTGGAAATGCGCTGCTAAGTCCCTTCCCAGAGCTGTGTGCCAGGTGGGCTCTTAGAGGAGCCACGCTTGGTGTCGCCTGCAAGTTACAGGAAGTTACGGGGTCGGCACTGCGTAACCGAGGGTGGTACGTAGCCCAGCACAGGGGAAAGAGAGACCCTCGCAGAGAGGCTGCCTTATGTTGTTTAACAACCCAGAGGGTATCTTGCTTGGTTGTGGCTATTTTGCAGTTGGAGATGGGAATTTGGATGGGATTTCTAGGTTGTTAGTGATAACGCTAATTATACAAGAAGATAGTCTTTGGTTTTTTGATGTGGGTTTTTTTTTTTCCCCATAAATACTGAATGGCTATGAAGTTATGTTCCTGAAAAATCTCAGAGTATTTGGGCCATAACTAGTCTATTCCCTGCTTTAAAGATGAACCTGAACTGTCTGGGGATGAATTGCTTAGACTGAATTGTGTGAGGCCAGAACCTGCAATATCTCTTTTTATCCTGAAAGCAGGTACCAGCAGCTCCAGAGAGTTCCAGACACCTGCTTGCAGTGCTGCAAACTGGACAGCTAATCTCTCACAGTTCCTAGTTGTCATAGTTTAACCCCAGCCAGCAACTAAACACCATGCAACCACTTAACTCACCCCTCCCCCCGTGCCCCTGGTGGGATGGGGAGGAGAAAAAAAAAAAAAAAAAAAGGTAAAACTCTTGGGCTGAGGTAAAGACAGTTTAATATTACAGCAAAGGAAGAGAAAATAGTAACAACAATAATTAAAGAATATTCAAAATGAGTGATGCACAATGCAATTGCACACCGCCTGCAGACCGATGCCCAGCCTGCCCCTGAGTCACAATCCCAGATCCCTCCTCCCCGGGCACCCCCCATTTATATACTGAATATAACATCTATGGTATGGAATATTCCCTTGGCCAGCTTGGGTCAGTTGTTCCGTCTGTGGTCTCTCTCAGCTTCTATGGAAAGCTGAAAAAATCCTTGACTCCTTAGCAACAACTGAAAACATTGGTGTGTTATCAACATTATTCTCATCCTAAATCCAAAACATAGCATTAGTAAGAAAACACAGCTGCAAAAGAGGTTGGTGGTCTGCTGTAAAAAGACTTGTGCTCCTGCAGAAGTGTCTCTCTTGTCGCTCTGTAGCAATATCTAGTGGGGTAGATACCATTTCTGGAGCATGAGTGATGTACATCCTTCTTAAGATACCTTGGCATAACTCCACAATTTAAAAAAAACAAGGGGAATGCATTTATAAAAAGTTTCAGAACTCTTGCATTTGATACGTTATTCTATGAAGCTGTATCTTTAAACAAAGTTTACAAAGGTAAATACTATCTGTTTCAATTTTAACACCATAGTTACAGAGGAACCTGTCAACTGATGTTCCCTGCCCTCTCTCCCTTTCTAATTTTGCGAATGCATTCATTTTTGGGAGAGGGAGGGGACAGAAGACAAAATGACAAATGAGGGATGATGTATCATTGGAATAACCTCCCCAGGGAAGTGGTGGATTCCCCAGTGTTGGACGCTTTTAAGATTCAGCAGGACAGGGTGCTGCACCATCTTGTCTAGACCGTGCTTTTGCCAAGGAAGGTTGGACCAGCTGATCCTTGAGGTCCCTTCTAACCTGGTATTCTATGATCCTGTGATTCTATCTATCTGCAATGTCTGACTGCTGGGAAATAATTATATCCCATTAATTTCTCTATATGCCATATTTCAGCACGGAAGTCACGTTTTTCAGGTGACTACTTTTTCGCTGTGTAAAGTGTTAATTAAAAACGTTGTTGTTATACAGGCAGCAGAAAGGCCCAGCCTTGCTGTCACCCTTCACTCACGGGGGAGTTTATACAGATGGCAGGATTAGACATGGCTATCTCAAATCTTGTCCTGCTGTGGCTCCAAGTTCTAACACCGACTTCAGAGGACAATGCATAGGACTAATGGGTGTCATTGGCTGACTTTGCCCATGAGAAAGCTGAAGAAATTATCTACGTGTTCAATTCCATTCTTCCATATTTCATTTGTATGGGCTTTATACACAGTCTTCTATTATCACCTTGGATCTTGCTGCAGCGTTTCAGAAAGCTGTAGCATATACTGTATGTCTCATATGAAAATTGCCTAGCTGCTTCTAATTGCAATAGCTTCTTGTTCTGCTGCCAAGAAAATGGCATCATCAGCTACTTGGACTATACAGAATATTACAGAATAAAGACAACCACAGAAATACACTGTTATTTTTCCTTCCTTATATCCTGCCTTGTGACAGGAATCTCTCCCCCTGCTAAGTTCATTGGTTAACAATAAACAAAGCTGCTTTCAACAACTGTCTCCCTATGGCCTCTGTGGAGCATAATACAGTATAGCCATGACAGTATTAAAAAACTGGCTTGCCATGATAGTTTTGATTCTTTTAATAAACTTTATTTGACTTACGACCTCTCCTAAACAGACATGATACCCTTCTCTTGCATCCACGTAGGATGGGGTGTCTACAATCCCAATAATAAAGAGTAGCATAAATAATTTTCTTTCAGTGTTTTATTAACATCAGCAGAGAAAAATGTTCACTGCAAGAGATGGCAGGGGGGTTGGAACTCGATCTTTAAGGTCCCTTCCAACTCTAACCATTCTATGACTCTATGATTCCATTCTAAGATATAGTGTCACCACAAAGACTCCAGAAGTGACCAGAAGTTGTAGTTTACTCAGCCCAGGGATTCTGGGTTGCTTGTATCTTGCATTCCTATTAACAGAAGGTTTTGTCGCTCAACATTTTTAGAAATTATGTAAAGGTATTTGGCTGAATCTCAAACACAGATTTATCAGAAAACAGATTAAACAAGTTGAAAATTTGTCTGCTTTGCCTAAGGGAAATACCTTGAGGAAAGGATAAGGACTTCATACTCCCTAGCCTTAGGTGACTATTTTTGTTCAACAAAATTAAGGCTTTAATTTCCAAGGACTCCCTCGGTAGTCAACAGAGAGAAAGAGGATCTTCCAGGGCATTCCTGACCAGAAGTCTACCTCAGCTATTCTGTGCTACCCTTCAGAGGAGGCTTATGAGAGAGACTAGAAAACTCTTAAATACCCTTGGCAGTATGTGAGGGGTGGACTTGCGTTAGTGGTCCCAATTTTTCAGTGCTGGAGGCTGCCTGGCAGGTCTGGGGCTTCCCTGAGAGGGAGCCGTGCACGGATGCAGAGGGGGGTACCAGTTTTCACCTGCTGGCATGCCCTGTCTCCCCCAGAACTGCTGCAGAAAAGGTGGTGAGTTAGGACCATCCCGTGTGCCCAGTGCCTGACCTGCAGGCCACCAGTTCAGCCACCTATTCTTAGGAATGTCAGTCTGCCCTTTTTCTTCCCTTACAGGTTCTCTGTCTTTTGTTTTTGTCTTTTGTTCTCTGGCGTTCGTTTTTCAAGAATATTCTAGGTGAAGTATCTGACATTTTGGGGCAAGGTCTTACTGCTCCTGCTTACACCAGGCACATTATATGACGTTAAGTTCTGACTAATCCTTTGTTCCACGTGTGGTTGTCAACTGTAGGGGATAACATCTATATTCAGAAAGCACAGGTGGCGCCTTTGCACTTGAAGAGTGGTCTCAGGAACGTACCCAAGTACTGCAGGCCCTGTGACCTGCCACGTGGTCTCCCCACAGCTGTCTCACAGGCTGGCCATGAGGAACCCCTTGGTTGTTCTCTGTGAGACTGGAGCTGCTGAGGCGATTGCAGTTGTGGGTGCACCTTCACACGGATCTGAGATTGTCTTTTCAACTTCACAGTTTGGGATCTACCCAGAACTGGACTGCAGAGAGGTCACTAATAGATTTCAAAGATAATGTAGGCACCGACTGATTTACTTCAGACAATCCTCTTGGTGGGCACTGACCTCCTTCATCTCTGTGCTGGACAGTCTCTGTGAAGAACTTCTGTAACTCACTGTCCTCTTCTGCATTGTACTACTAGATCCACTTAGCTAGTTAGTATTAAACTTTTACTCAGACAGAATGCATTAAGTATCTGGATCTTGAAGTTTGTTGCCAGATTCTTTAGTATTTGTCCTTCTCATCCAATAAAATTGCTCAGCCCTCCCACAGCGATTAAGACATAAAAAATTTCCCTGAATCTGAAACTTTGGTGGGTACCAAAGTCTGAAGGCTACTGGCTTTTCTGAGTATAATGCTATTTTGTTTGCTGTTGTCAGTGTTTCTTTTTGTTAACAGATATGATGTTCTCTTCTTATTTAGCCTGGCAGCCTAATGTTTAAAGTAGGTGAGAATCCGATTTTACTTACAGAACATTTAATTTATTTAAGGCTATTTGAAATGACTTGTTTAATGAATGTATTACAACTTAGTTGATGACCTCATCCTCTTTCTGTGCAATTACAGTTCTGCAAAACAGAGAGAATCCAGGGGAAACTGAATCACTTAAGCAGAAAATAAAGTCCGTCAAAACACTATATAAATGCTGCACATGCTTCTTTTTTAACTAAGCCTGGTAAATTGAGATATTTCCAGTGTATTCTGAAAGTTTAGTCCCTGGACCAAGTCAAAAAATGATCTGCCACTCCTCAAGGTAAAATACAAGTCACAAATCAAACAACTAGTCCTTTTAAGGAGCAGTGAATATGTGTACATTGCTGATTATTTTAGAGCTCCTTGGTTCAACTAATCTCATTAATTTAGTTTATCAAGAACTTAAGACATTTGCTGCGTTGAGAACTTCTCTGCCACCCTCCTCACAGAGATGGAACCTAATGTGCTGAAGTATAGGCTGACGTAAAAAGGGTTTGAAGTCTACAGTGCTGATCGGAGGTGTGCCTGTATCCAAGAGTAGCTCTTGTAGTACACTTGGCTTAGCACATGCAAAAGACCTTCATTATTTCTGTTTTGTAATGAGAGCTTTAAAAACATCCTCTCACAGGAAAAAGACTTTAAGAGGGGGGAAGAGGCTTCTTCACTCAGTGATTCCTTTGAGTGGTTTGGTGCTCTGCAGTGGCTCTCAAAACTGCTATGGATTTTAACATTTACTCTAGCACAGCTGGGCATTTTTTTTCCTGACATTTTTCATTCAGGTATAAATAGAGCAATATTACCAGGAATATTTTTAAAGAAATAACCACTGAAGCCATAAGAAACATCTAGAATGACTGCCATCATTTTTATGCTCCTCTTCTGAGTGAACATGGGGCTATCTAGGAACTGTAAACTTAAGGAAAGAAATAGAAAGGTGTATGCTAAATACAGTAGGTGAGATCTTTAGTGTAGCTTGTTCAAAGATTCTTTTTTTTAATGCAGCATTATTTCTGTCAAAAATGAAATGCTTTGGAAAATATGCAGTAAAAAAAAAAAAAGTCCAGGAAAGAACATTTTGACCACTTTTAGAAGATTTTACAGTGTGATTTTTTTTATTTAAAACAATTCAAAGAAATTTGAGCTCTGCATGAAAT
>KZ506444.1:18270-31051 GCA_002844005.1 Limosa lapponica baueri
TTGATACAGGTAGTGATATTACGTGCCAGCCCACAGCAGACAGCTAGGGCTCCTAGGTTCTATCCCACCTCTGCCATCAGCTTTTATATAGATTGTTTTGTCAGTGCAATTTTTCTTGTTGCAGCTCACTCGTATAGTCTGCTATGCTCACCTAAATCTTAGAGGAAGTCAGAAGCTTCAGGCTGTGATTTGGCAGTGGCTCTGAGCTGTTCCAAAACACACTCTGCTCGCTCTGCTTCCTGCAGCAAGGTACAATGAGTGGTGCACAGTGGGAGAAGGCACAGCAGACCTAGACCCTTGAACACTCCATTTCCATTCCTTACATCTTAGCAATTAGTCATAAATGACCTGCTCTCCCTTGCCCATTATTACTCCTTCCTTTGCTTCAGTCTCTTCCAGAGGCAGCACCAACAGGCACTAAAGAAAGGCAAGACACTGACTCACACCTATGGAGTAAAACAGCAACAGGCAATCGTGTGTCTGTACCAACATGCACATCCCTTGTGTGATGACATTCATAAGGTGAGCCCCAAATGCACATTCTCCAGAGCGATCAACTGTGCTACTAAGTGTGATTATTTGTCACAGGCACTCCTTCAATCATCCCTGCCTACAAGAAAATATTTTGTAGGTCCTTCAAGAAAAATTAATGATAGATTATCTGCCTCCTGAATACCTAGGCCTCTAAGCACATGTCTTACAGAAGCACGTCAAGTGCACATAGTAGACTCACATGATCAGCATGCGAACGGCTGGAGAACAAGGAAGAAGTAGCAGGACTTCCTCATCTGCACAGATTATCAGAGAGAACCCCATGTAACCAGTCTTTCTTTCCCTTCACATTTTGAGAGCCATTTTTCCACAATTTGATGCTCAGGACCAGCTATCTCCTTTTAGATTTGACAGACTTGGATCCCAGAGGCTGAAAAAAAAAAGCTGCTACAAAGGATGATTACTGCAATAAAGCGATATTCATAAACACACATATGTACATACATTTAAAAAGCATATTTTTGTCTGCAAATTCCCAAACACTGAGGGCTATTTTGGGGGGATTCATTTACATTCATCTGTTTCAGTCAGGGAGGAGGACCTAAAAATCATTTGTTCAAGATAGTGCTTCTTGCTAGCACAATCCATATCAGAATTAATGCAATAGTGTGGTTTTGTGCTCAGCAAACGAGCGGAACAAAAGTAGAAAGATCCTTCTGGTGATTTTATTGTTCTAGTGTCCTAGTCTAAAACAATACAGATTTGGACATTTAGGTAAAGAAGTTATTTTTCAATATCTTAGCTCAGGATATATATCCTATCACTATTTACTGGCATACATAGCACAGAAATATGTTAAACGATCTTACCAGCTCAAAGGAAACTTCACTTTTTGCAGGGCTTCTGTCCCTTGATAGTTCAGGCTGTGTGGTTTGATGATCAGTAGCAGCAGTGGCATAATAAAGCAGAGCTTACTGTGCCCGATTTTGAAGATAATCTCAAGAACCAATGAAAAACTGCTCAGATTATCAGATTGAGTTAAAGTAGCTGCATCGGCAATTACTCATTAGTGATGGGGAAACTGAGGAATTTCTGTTAAAGGGTTAACATTTAAAAGGCAAAGTAATTGGCTGAACATAAAAGTACCTTCTTGCAACACCTATATAAAAAAGGCCAACAGAAGAGTTCTCTAAGTGACCTAAAGCCACTTCCCAGCCCTGTCTGGATGTGAGGTGAGACCGCTCCCATCCATGACCAATGGTGCTCAGACACCTGAGACATCCCTGAGCTGCCCTCTCCTGTACTTCCTCCACAGCCCATTGCTGTGCTCAGAGCGGCAACTCTGGAAGCAAAGGCCAACAAGCATTGAGGTGCTTCCATGTCCAAATCCCAGAGTGTATAAAGGAGCAGATCTTTCCATACCCGGCTGCAATGGTAGTGTTACAGTCAGGATCCATCCAGTTAGTCATGTACATGGGTCTACTGCCAGTGAAGTGGAAGAGAGGAGCAGGCGAAGCATAGACCGAATGACAGTCTGCCAGAATTAGCTTTAGGGCCAAGAAACAGGAAGGCAGGGGCCATGTGAAAATGGAGACAGATGTTTCCAAATTGGTACTACAGATTGAGTTATGGTGCTTCTCCCAATACCTGCTTTTGGGCCTTCTCTATCCAGGAAGACTCCTGGTCAACTCCCACGAGGCCCCATGGTTACCCATCTAAATGTATATTACACTTTTTATAGTTACAACAGTCCTGAACAGGAGCAGAAACAAAAAGCCCCTAAAATGCAAGCAGCCTTCAGAGTATCATTTAAGCAAATAAAACCTGCTGCTTTGGAAATGACCAGATGCTCATAGTTTACCTGCTGCAGCAGAAAACATCTTGTCTCCTGTAGAGACAAATTGTGTCCCTGCGTCTTCCCAGCCTACTGCTGCAGGTCACCATAAAGATGCTACAGCCGTGTAAGACCCACAGCTTTTACAATATTCTGCCTACAGGGCAGACAGAAAAATCAATACAAGAGTTCAGCAGCAGTTTGACTCAAACAGCAAATCGCAAACTTCTTTTCCCGGTTTCCTTTCATATTACTAGTCCAAAATACTGAGCAGTGTTTCTGACAAGAACATCACAGCTCTCTGCAAGTTGCCTTTTCATAGAATCATTTGGGTTGGAAAAGACCCTTGGGGTCATCGAGTCCAACCATCTACCCTACTCTACGAAGTTCTCCCCTACGCCATATCCCCCAACACCACATCTAAACGACTCTTAAACACATCCAAGGATGGTGACTCAACCACCTCCCTGGGCAGCCTATTCTAATGCCTGACTACTCTCTCTGTGAAAAACTCTTTCCTAATGTTCAGTTTAAACCTACCCTGTTGTAGCTTGAAGCCATTCCCTCTTGTTCTATCACTAATTACCTGGGAGAAGAGACCAGCACCAACCTCTCTACAATGTCCTTTCAGGTAGTTGTAGAGAGTGATGAAGTCACCCCTCAGTCTCCTCTTCCTCAAACTAAACAGTCCCAGCTCCTTCAATTGCTTTTTGTACGATTTGTTCGCCAGGCCCTTCAGACTTCCCCTGTACCCCAAATGCCACTTAGCCCGAAGACCATTAACTGAACTCCTGTTCTCCAAAGGCCCCTCAGACCCTTCTTTCATATTTTCTAGGACCCATTTACACTTGTCCCACAATTAGCTTCCATCAGGTGAACAGCGTTGCTCATCAGGTGATTTGTTTTAAGTTACATCTACCTTGAAGGGTTTTTTTGGGTTTTGTTTTGTGCTTTTTTTGTTGTTCAAACTGCTCCATTTGGATAGACATGCACTGTTTGTCTACTGTCAGGCCAGTAGCATACATTTTGCTATCTCATCTGGTTTTGGATCACTATACAGGCAAATGCAGTAAGAGAAGCATCACATTACAGTGGAAGCTACTGGGACACACAGCACCTGATCTCTCTGTGCTGCCTTCCTTGGCTTGTACAATAATGCACATTTTTGAGCTCCAGACAGCCTCAGATAGACTAGCATTTCTGTGTCTACCTTCTTCTGTGCTTAGCTAATGAACACACTGTTAGTCTATCAGAGTACGATCAGAGTCAGTACTATCATCCATGACCACTTCTGTATCCTGATCATGCTGTCACTCAAGATTCTGTGAGATTTGACCTCCCTCCTTTGCTGTACTCATCAAGTCCCCCAGCAAATGGACACAGAATCACAGGATGATATGGGGTTGGAAGGGACCTCTGGAGATCATCGAGTCCAACCCCCCTGCCAAAGCAGGTCCACTTAGAGCAGGTTGCACAGGAATGTGTCCAGGCGGGTTTTGAATGTCTCCGGAGATGGAGACTCCACCACCTCTCTGGGCAGCCTATTCCAGTGCTCTGCCACCCTCAAAGTGAAGAAATTTCTCCTCATGTTTGGATGGAACTTCTTATGTTCAAGTTTGTGCCCATTTCCTCTTGTCCTGTCACTGGGCACCACCGTAAAAAGACCAGCCCCATCCTTTTGACACCCACCCTTTAATTATTTATAAGCATTGATCAGACCCCCCCTCAGTCTTCTCTTCTCTAGACTAAAAAGACCCAAGTCCCTCAGCCTTTCCTCATAAGAGAGATGTTCTAGGCCTCTAATCATCTTTGTAGCTCTGTGCTGTACCCTCTCCAGCAGTTCCCTGTCCTTCTTGAACTGGGGAGCCCAGAATTGGACACGGTACTCCAGATGGGACCTCACCAGGGCAGAGTAGAGGCAGGGATAACTGTTCTGGTCAGTGCAACATCTTGAGTCTGCTATCATGTCCCCGATTGTCACGAATACTGTGCAAAGTGCGGCAGACCACAGCCACTTGAGGACTTTATCTACGTGGGTGGGTGCTACTGGCATCTTCTTACTACCTCATCCCACTGCTCAGTGCATGACTGACCTCACCTTCGCAAGGTAGGCTGAAGTTAGATCACCTGGTTACCTGAGCATGGCAGGGGTGGTGAAGCAGATTCCTCACAGTGAAAGACTTAGGCAGCGAATCACAAACTCTGTTCTTTTAAGCAGGTCTGCTGGGGCAAGCACTTAAATATCAAATGCCTTTACCACACTGTTATCATAACTCTTTCCTGTGCTTCACGCTGCTGTTCAGGAATCTGCCACTGTGGGTTCCTGAGGTCACAACAGGGTGGAGTGAGACCTTTTAAAGATAGCTTGTTTGAGAGAAGGGGAGGCCTCCCAAAAACTAACGTAACACAAACTTGCAACGCTACCGATGGCCCTAGCATCACTGTGGAAACACGGTTTTTCCAAGTTAGATGTTGCTAGGTCAGGAACATTCGCAGTTTTCTGTGAGGAGGCACAGAAAAAATCCCCACCTCAAACCCCTCCATATCCACAGTGTCAACAACTCGTTGGCCAACAGCTTAATTGTTACACTTGCTTCAAAGGGAACAGTCTCTCTTATTTTAATATCCTTATGCCACATATCAAAGCAAGCCCTTCTCTGCCCGTGAAGTCTACCTCCTAGGGTGACCAGAGGCATCTTCTAGCCCAACACAGCAGCAAGCCACCACCTTCAACCAGATATGCAGCTGGATAGTGTAACAGTAACAGAAACAGCTCCTTCAGCAGTTCTGGGGCCAATGATACTAACAGAAACAAGGAGCGTGCAGAACGGAGATGTAAAAGGGGCCTAGAAAGATAGGCAGGTTTCCCCTCCTCCCTTAAGCACCCTGGGACCTGTTACCACAATGTATTTTCTAAAGTGCAAACATCTGCAAGATGAAGCTGCGGAAGACGCAGTTACAGACCATCAGCGATGCTTCTGCTCAGTTCATGTTCACACAGACATAAGGAGGACGCAAGCAGACCTCGAAGGACAGTGTGGGGCAGGCTCAGCTCATCAAGGAAGCGGAGTTGGCTTGATCCTCTGCTGCCTCGTGGAGGGCACACAGGGTACTTGCAGCGCAGCAGGGAGGACGCATAAACAGGCTAAGACAATACCTCCCCGCAACTTGTCACAGAAGATGACAAGAAAAACAGAAAATAAGGAGGGAAGGAACCAAAAAACCTGATATCTTGGAGCAGTGCCCAGGAAGCCCCTGAGCTAGGAGTATATTGAGGGAGTAATAACATGAGCAAAGCTAAGCCCTGTAGGTTCAAAATTAATGTAGCAGAGACCACAGCTGTTCTGAAGAACCAAACCAGGGATGCGGATGCACAGAAAGACTCTCTCAGCACTCACCTGTGAAAGAGCTTCCCTTCATTACAGTGCTCCCTCTTGGTTAGGGAGCTGTGGGGCTGGCTAAAGTCTTGGGAGGAAGATAGGGGTGAGGGAAGAGAGTTTATTGGTATCACAGCAGCAACAGATTATTACTGCACTGGAAACATACATTGTTCACCACAAAGGTTCTCTCAGTACAAGATCTTCTGGAGCCAAGCAGCCCATCGGTTAGTAGCACTATGCCTACATAAGATGTAGGTCTTCACATTCAATATGAGTGTTATGGTAGCTTTTTAAGACAATTTGTCCTAAACAAAACAGAGACACAGAGATGTCAGAGGGGAACACATTCACAGTTACAGTGCAAATAGAAGTTTCAGGATTGGCTTTGTTAGCTAGCAGAAATTGCTCAAACTTTGTACTACTGACCTGTTAACTACAGCAGACCAGGTCCAAGGCAGGCACATCCAGGTAGGACAACGTTTCTGAAATTTCTGCATAGTTCTAAGAACTGCTCAATGTTTCAGTTAACATGCTTGGAAAAGGCTGGGAGAGATGCTGATTCAGTAGAAAGCCCTGGTAGCAAGAGCTGGTCTAGAATTACATGTATTTTGAAGACTTTTCCTTTGCAGGTTCCACCTGGAAAGACAAAGTCTTTCTGAGACCTGAGCTGTGTTTTGTCTCTTGGACACACCATTCTGTGAGGATGATATGAGAATTGTTTTTTATCGTACCCCATGGACAGGGCTGGGACCCTCCATAATTAACAAACCATTACAGCTGGGTTTAAAGAACCAAAGATATTGGTAGGAAAAGTAACACCACATGTGTTGTTTGGAAAGGGTAGGGAACCTTTAATGTAACAAACATGCTTGCCATGGGTTATGCTTCTAAAATTCCATGTACATCCAAACTCTAAAGTCGTGTGAGAATACCAGGGAAAATAATTTAAAGTTTTGTACTCTTTATAAGGTTACTATCAAAGAAATCTGCACATCTACATAAGCTAAAGGGTAATTTTCAAGGTACAGTTGCTTTTTCTGCCATTGTTAAGGCAGTTTGACCTAGGATTGAAAAAAAAGAAAAAAAGAAAAAAAGAAAGAAAAACCAATCACATCATTTCAGACATTAACAGGATAAGTGGCAGTAAAAATGGACATATATTTCTATGGACCTAACAGCCCATATATGCAATAGAGTTTACACAAAGTGAACTTTGTCTGTCTTCTGACTTTTGCTAACACTTTGCTCCTGGCACAGTACGGAAAAGGCCCTGCAATCTGCAAGGCAACATCAAGTCCTCAATCAGTCTGTGTCTCGTTGGCAGGGCTCTCAGAGCGACAGGAGACCCACTGCTTGACATAGCTCCGTGGAAAGTCCTCCCCCTCCCGCTCCAGAGGGATGGACCCGCAGTTAGTCTGATTGTTTTGTTCAAATTCACAGTCAACTGGACTCCCACAGTCTGAGTCCACGAAGCCACTGTCAATAGTGTCCAAATCTACGCAGATCATTGGGTAACTGTCACCAGGCCTTGCAATGTGAGGGAAGAAGTCACAGGAGCCTTCACTGTAGGAAACGCTTTCACCATCAGGAGAAGGTAGAGAACCTGGATTTTCCAAATCCCACTGATTAGGCTGCAAGCAAAGGGCTTCTAGGATGCTCCCCATCCCTCCTTCCAAAGTCCTTTCTACTTGCTGGTGGGCTAGGACACTTGTACTCCTCAGATGGTCTGTGGACACGGAGCCTGAAGCAAGTATTTTGTCCTGTGTGCTCAGGTCAGCCAGATGCAAGTCACTAGATATCTTTCTGTCTTCATCATCAATGTTAACCTTGGGGTAACCAGTTTCTCCAGCAGTATCTTCCTCGCTGGTATGCTCATGTCCCCTGTACACACGGTTACAGTTGCACTGGCAGTTGCAAGGTGTAAATTCATCAGCCACAGTCACGGTATCAATGGACAAATGCCCATAGGACCGGTCCCGAGTCCCACTGCTACTGTTCACACTAGACAGCAGGGACTGGCTGTCCTGACCTGGGGCAGTCAGGCAAGACACACAGGGCTTGCAAGGCAGATCTTTCCTCAGCTCATGCAACTCCTCCTGTGAAGTGCTGTTGGAAGGACGCATGGTGTAAACTTCTAGGACTTCTGGAAGGACTAGTCCCCATTCAAAGAAATCGAAGGTCATTTTCGTATGGGATGCACCAACCCACTTCTACATAAAAGGACATACAGGGAGAGATGAGGGGAGAGAGAGGTTAGTATCATCAAGTTTGAGGTTCCACAGAAATGACGAAAGCTCTTATGCTTTTAGAGGCAAAGTCAAACTCTAAAATCACTGAATCATCCAAAATAGCAAGGTATGAGATCCTGTTATTACCACACAAAGGCAGCTGCAGGAGAACTGGCTCAATTACTTGAGCCCTGAGAGGTTTGCATGGCATTGCAGTTTTCTCTATGCTGCAAAGACTGTCACTGCCCACAGCAGCATTCCTTCATGCATCAGTCAGAGGTCCTAATCCAAGACACCAAGTCTCCCCTGCCCTCTTGTCCTGGACACTGCTTCTCTTGGGAAGGATGGTCAGCTTCTCCCCGTGTGCTTCATCTGCACCCAACACAGACATAGCCCTGCTCTATCACTTCCTTCACCTCAGTTCCCTGGGAAGGGCTCAGGGCAAGTCTTCTCCCGATCTTTTGTATGCAAGCAAGAAGGAAGTAGGGGTGGGCAGAGGATGGGGACCTCAAAGAGCTGCAACCACTGCCTGCTGCAGATAACACTGACTCAGCCACACATTGAATCTTGCCCTTCTGTATCACCATTAGTGTTACATTCTGCCCTGTGCCCTGCATTATCTCTAGATCACAAGCCTCTTAGCATTCAGTCACATCTAGAAGTAAAGGCATCTCTGGGTTTCTCTGATCTAAGAACAAAGTAAAAGTTTCTGTTCTTTTTGAAGAAGTCACTGAAACAGACACTCAGATCGCAACAAACTTTCAGCATGTGCCACTAATGGATGCCAGTAAGTCCTCCTAGAGGATTTTGCAGTCCAGAGGCTGGGCATAGCACAGAATCAAGACTTCATTCTGCTCCCTGTCATTTGCCCAATGGCCGAGCCATATTAAGGCTCTAAGCGTACCACTCTCTGCTGTGTATAAAATAGGTAGCGACGCTGAGCTTCATAAACACTGTGAAGGCTTCTGACAGTGCTGCATGAGAGCTGGGTGTTGCCACAGCTGTCAGACTGCCGTAATCCTATCAGCCTCTTGTCCCAAACTGCATTCAGCATAACCAGACACGAGCAAAGTATTTGGGAACAGAACAGTGTGACACAGCTTATTACCCTCTGACACAGAGCATAGGAAAAAAATAATCCTCATTACAGCAGGAAGCACCGAGTCTAATTTATTTTTAACCCAAGCTACAAAGAGCTTCGTATTAAAGCTGTAATGGACAGAAACACACGTAAGGGTACAAAAGGCTATTTAAAGAAACAGCAGGAAATCTTTTTCTTAGAATTGAGTAGGCAGAATATTTCTTATTCCTTCTTGACAGTTCTTTGCAAATTCCCACCCAACATGAATCTAAGGACCCACATACACACAAGAGTAAACAATGTTCCTCTGCTTTCCCTCTGCTTGTTATGTCTTAACTTTTCCTATAACATTTTCACTGCTTCTTACCCAACCAGGATTCTTTCCTGCAGAGCATTACTAGTGTAATTTGCTGATCATTATTCACAGACATAATCTAACCACTTGCTTTGATGCAGGCAGGATGCAGTTGAATGAGTCCTACATCAATTGGTTTCTTGCCAGCCAAAAATGACGAGTCTGTTCACATATTAGTGATGTCACCACATCCTCTTGACATCCTGCCTGTGCATCTTGTGCTGTGGCTGTGTGGGCAACTGCTGCTTTAATCTGAACATTTATCAAGAAGTAACTCAGCTTTAGCAACTGAGGCTCATTCCCTTCCTGGCAGCACTGAACAGCCCAACTAGAAACGAGCAAGAATACAATTCCCACAGAACAGAGAAGCCTGTGGCTTCACCCTGAGAGGAGCATGGCTCTTGGCATGCAGGCACACTTCCACTGTGAGTGGTAGCTCATGACCCTCAGGGATTCCCACACTGAGTCCACCTGATCCTGGGTCCTTTCCCTGAAGAAAGTGCCACTTGCCTCACAAGAGGGTGCAAGTACCCCTCTGGTGCAGATATGGGAAGCCATAATAGGGCTGAAAGAGGAAGGCAGGAAGGGAGTGACACAGTCACCACAGGCTTCAGCTTGAATAGCACCCATCCAAGACTACTTGCTTCACCTAATTGCAAACATCAGCCATGCAGCAGTGGGAAAGTACATGAAGATCATTAGGGCCCAGCTGGTGTCCCACTTCCAGAGGGTCTAAGAAAAAGCAGAAACAAAAAGCAGACACTGAAGTGTCTCAGATCAGCACTGCTGTAACAACAGGAACTTGTTCCAAAAGAGGCAGTGATGTCTGCACTCACATGCCAACACTTTTATAGTTTGATAATGGCATTACGAGTTGCTCTTCTGCTTAATATAATCATTATTTATGAAAGCTCAACATTCCTTTACTTTTGTATCCTGAGAACTGCAGCAAACTCTGTAGTCTTTGCAAGCTATTTTGTCATGTAAGCAAGTTTGGCTGGCATTAAATGAGAATAGAATTTGGGACGGGTAGGCAAAGTTACTCAAAGACACTTCCTCCATAGGGAGACACTGTATTGTACTACCACACAGCAGTTATTTGCCCCCAAAGCCCTAGCCAGCTTTCCAGGATGATACACATAGCTATTGTCTGTATGAGGGACTTTGGAAAACCCCAGTTGCTGTCCTAGTATCCCTTTGTCCACTCCCTTCAGGTTCCCAGGCTTCACAGGTCACATAGGAGCTCAGCTCACCCACTGAGACAGCACCCACAGGGAATAAGCAGCACAGACGTGACAAAGGCCCTTGTGGCACAGAAGAGGCACTGTAGAGCTCTGGTCCTTATATCTGGAGCCATTTGGCATTCCCTTGAAATAGATTTCCCCCTCCCTCCACCCTAATGAGAATCCCTTGCACAGGATAGCACGATGGGCCTTTTAGTTTAGCTTTGTCATGTGCTCCACTCTCGTGTAGCCCATTTATACCTTGAAATCTCCATTGTGCACCAGGTAAAGAGGTTTGAAAAAGGGAGCAGGGTCTGGGATGCAAGCAATCTTCTTCCACAAGCTAGAAGAGAAAAGAGAAAGGCTTTGAGGTTAAGCACACATTACAGATGCAAAGCAAGGCATCTCCAGATCCAATTCAAGCAGCTGAAATCACCTGCCCAGCCTCACTGGCCTCACAGTTAGCAAGTGGCTCAGGATCCAAGGATGTCTCGTTCTGTCAGAGCCATCTAATGGCCTTTCCTGTGAGCCTTGCGGGAGGTGGGGCCCCAGCCCTCAGGACTTGCCCACACAATATTCATGCTAAAGAATGATGTTCCAGTTTTTTTCCTTCCTGGAAAATCACCAAGTGCTGGAAATGCATTTCCCCTCAGGCTGGGCTGGCTTGTGGTCTGCACCTGCAGGACAGAACTCTGCCCTATGTGCTTTTTCCTGTGGCCATGGGCTGCGCCAGCCCGGTGCCCTCCTCTGTGGCAGCGGGCACCACCACATCCCTCTGCAAGGGCACAGGAGCCTCTGAAAAGGAGAGAGACCCCAGCCAGCATGGCGGGGCCTGCTCTCGTCTGGCAACGGCCGAGCACAGACAGGGCCGGGAGAACAGCCCAGGAAGCTGGTTGTCCCCCGCTCAGTCTCTGTGTGCCATTGTCTTGTCCCAACCAGCTGGATGGCAGCAGGGCCCCAGAGGAAAGTGAGGAGCTCTTGGCAGTACACCAGCTGGGGACCATACTTTGCTGGACCTCACAGGCCTACAGCTGTGTCTGTGCATGGACATACAAGATGCAAAGAAGGCCACATGTGAACACCCTGTCTTTAACAAGACAGAATAAGAATCACAAAAACACAGAATCATAGGGGTTGGAAGGGACCTTTGGAGACCATCTAGTCCAACCCCCTGCCAAAGCAGGGTCACCCAGAGTGGGCTGGACAGGAACGGCAGGTTTTGAATATCTCCGGAGAAGGAGACTCACACCCTCTCTGGGCAGCCTGTTCCAGTGCTCTGGCACTCTCAAAGTAAAGAAGTTTTTCCTTGTGTTCAGATAGAATTTCGCAGAGCATTTCCTCCAGCTTTCTGAAGCATCCTTACCTCCGCTGTTTGGCCAGAAAGGTTGTGATTGAGGCAGCGATTGCCACAACACCAAAGAGCAGCAGCCATCCCATGCCTGCTGTCTGTGTCACTGCTGGAGAAAGAGACAGGGTCAGTCAGGCTCACCTTGCATTTCTACCCCGGTCAATAAGCAGGACATGGTGAGGAGACGCCCTCAATTTCTACCCCAGACTTTCTCTAAGGGACACTGAGGCTGTCACCTGGGTCCCAGCACTCCAGACACGAGGTCTGAATGTGGATGCTCAGAGAAGACTGCATCAGTGAAAGGAGCAGTGCTTCAGCTGCCCTGTGGCCTGGCTGCGCCACAGACCCACAGCCAACACGCTTGGGGCAGGACAACTCCCGGCTACAAAGACCCCCGGTGTTTCTGACTCCTCCTGGTTTAGGGACACCTCCACAGATGGCTGATCCATGAAGTAAAAAGAGTGCAGCTGGCCAGAGATATGTAAAGGAAAAGGTGTTCACTAGATGAGTGCTTGTTGGCTGCTCTCTGCTTGTGATGGAAAGGAGCACCTTTGAGACCCAGAACTCAGATAACCCTTAGCAAATGGAGCCTGACCCTGCTGCCACAGCACCTTGTAATACTTCAGTTTGAGCTGCAGGTCAGTGAGAGCAGGGAAGCTCAGCACATGGTGCTGACATTGACCACAGCCATCCTGCCCTGCTCTATTTGAATAAAGACTTCTTATTTTCATAGCCTCTGCTCCACCATGACATGCACCAGTGGACTTCTGTGCATGAGATACTGTGCGCTCCCTGTGGAGTGGGAGTGGTGGCTACCAAATGAAACACCTGTGCCCAGCA
>KZ506444.1:39543-68878 GCA_002844005.1 Limosa lapponica baueri
GCTCCAACAGGTCTATGTCTTTCCTGTGCTGAGGGCTCCAGTGCTGGATGCAGCACTGTGGGTAGGGTCTCACCAGAGCAGAGCAGAGGGGCAGAATCACCTCCCTCGCCCTGCTGGCCATGCTGGTTTTGATGCAGCCCCTGATATAGTTGGCTTTCTGGGCTGCGTTCGCACATTGGAGGCTCACGCCCAGCTTTTCATCCATCAAAACCCCCAAAGCCCTTCTTGGCAGGGCTGCTCTCTGTCCCTTCATCCCCCAGCCTGTATTGATACTGGGGGCTGCCCCAACCCAGGTGCAGGACCCAGGTCCTGGTGTGCCTGTACCTCCTCCACCAGCAGCAAACACGCAGAGAGAACACCAGTGAGGCCTCTCCCACTAGGGGAACATTTGTGGTGTTTAAAAATTTCCGAGGTTTACTCAAATAATGAAAGCAAAATAAATTTAGCAGCCACCAAAAAGCCCCTGCAGCCCCACGTGAGAGCTCAGAGACTTGCTCTCAAGGCACCAGAGTGTCCAGATGAGATCAGCAGGGCTCGCTCAGGAGGTGCCACAAACACCTCATGGCTGCAGCAGCTCAGCCCTGCGGTGGGAGCAGCCATCCTGCTGCTGCCCCTCCTTTCCTGCCCAACATATCCTGCAGATGAAGCACATGCTCCAGCTCAGCGAGGAGCCCCAGGCACCCTGCTGGTCTCCCTTGCCTGCTGTGAGTGGCAGGACAGAAAAATCTCTTTCCCCATACTCCAGCCCTTCTTTCTGCATCATACATTTCCTTGAGGAAATACCCTTTCTTGACCCCTCTGGTCCCAGTTCTCCAAGTTTTCTCTGTATAATAACTGTTGTCATTAACACTATTTCTGGTGATGCAGTCCCTCATTACAAAGGCACAACCCACTGTCTAACCCCACCTTGTGCTCCCACTCATCCTTCCACTGCTCTTCTCCAAATTCTCATTCCTTTGAGGAAGACACTCTGTTATCCCACAACCTGAAACCTGCTCACCCGATTTCACACTGAGACTGGCTGCACCACAAAAAGAGACCCTCAAGATGGGCAGTCTCCTGATGCAGCATCTGCTTGTAACATCCTAGCGTTGAGGTTCCTGTTCCTTGCAGCACATTTAACAGAAGAGCTGTGCCAAACAAACCGACCACCGGGGCCTAGAGGTCTCTAGCCCTAGCATAACCTTAGAGACATGATACATGCGATTGTGCACTGCCTTTTTAAATCGTCCTTCTCCCAGCAAAAATGTTGAACCTATTGTTGATGGGCGTAGAACATTCAGGGTTTCCCCCCCAGCTCAGCATGCCAAAAACCTACCCAAAAGGGCCTGTTCCCACCCCAAAAGCATGCATGGTCTCCAGGGCTGCTGCTGTTCTTCCTCAGGCTGTCATGTCCTCCCACTGACTGTAACCCAGCACAGGCTCTGGATGGCAGGAGGGACTAGTGCCATCTCGTACTGTGCCCTGCTGCAGAACCCTATCTCAGCATCGCTTTGCTTTGTGACTGTTGCGCTTCACAGTCTTAGCCACCCTGTTTGGCCAAGATAGGCAACTCGGTGCCTCTTCTTCAGCAGAGGAAGGAAAGGTTGGACCCTCAGAGAACTCTGCAGACCCACCGCTTGCCTCAGAATCCAGATGGCAGTGCCCTTGGTGTTTCATGCTCATGATATTTCTGTAGCTTCCTCATTTTACCCCCTTTCCTGCCTGAATGGGCAGAGCAATGCAAGGGAAGTCTTTGCTGCTTTTAGCCACTGGACTGTGGTTTCTTTAAAGTGTCCTCCCTATTTTCCTTCCTCTGCTCAGAGAATAGTACAATCAATCCAATGGGACAGAAAGGACTGAACAGGAAAAAGTCAAAGCAACAAGCCCTAGTAGCTCATCAGGAGGATGCTCATGGAGATATTGGAGGCTGCCATTACACACTGGCGAGAGGCTAACATACGAGGTTGTAATCTAAAAGGATTCTTCCTAGATAAGAGCACAGTGGGAAAAATAAGACAGAAAAGCAGTAGGATCTCCTAACACAGGTGAAGCAAGGAGACGATAATTCCCCACTTGAGAGTCCACTGTCCCATCTCTTACCCTTGCCAACGCCCACAGATTAGTCCAACACTTCTTACACAGTTCTCCTACCTCAGTGTGGTGGGGAAGGACTGCTGCCTCTGAGAGCACCATAGAGACTGTCAGTGCTATGTGTGTTTGACCTCCTGGCTGTGCTCCAGGTTGTTATGACAAGTCATGGGTGTGTGTGCAGAAGAGCTGGGAAAGATGCAGCTCTGCAGCAGTGTCTCTGTGGTCTTTCATGGCTGGAAGACCTCCTGGCTTCACAGAGATGTGTAGCAGCCCTTGTTGTGAAGGTTCCTCCAGACAGGCCCCCTGCAAACCTGAATCCCAGTCTATGATTGAGATCCCCACCTTTCCTGCATCCCTCCATTTGTCACATCTTTCCCATTTTCTTCCATCTGTCAGCACCCTGCTCGTGAGATTGTTCACTTGTGGGGGAAGAATGTCAGTGGGCAATGAGCAGAGAAAGGAACTTATTCCCTGTCTGACATTACAGAAGTCCTTTGTACCATTTCATTTCAGTTTCTATGTCTCTGAGACACCTTCATGCATCCTGGAAATGCAGTTACTTAATTCTTATAAAATGTCAAGCATTGTACAGATGAAAGCACCACTTCTGCAAACTCTACAGTACCCTAAAGAACAGTGTGTGAGAGCACAGTAATAAAGTTGATTAGCCATTCATATAGATGTGCACATGTAAATGATGCTACAAGGTTTTAATATATCAGAGAATAGGAAATAGGACCAATATAGACACAGACATTTAAGAAGATTATTTTTGTTAAGGATCTGGAAATACGGTGCTATAAGCTGCCAAAGATGGATGCAGTTTAAGCTCACAATGTGAAGTGTCTCCAGGAAATGTATGCACTTACAGAACTTCCACAGAAAAACAGCCTAATTAAGAACTCAATTTAATAATAATAATGATAGAATCTGGTATTTCCAAGCATGAGAAAATAAATGTCACAGCTACACCCAAGTGAAAACCAGTGGAAGTCTCTCAGTCCACCAATTATATGCAAACCCAAGCTTTCTTCTTGAAAAAAAATTCATTATCAATGTACTGCCATCTAATCACAAAGCTCAAGCAACAGGGGGACAGAAGGATTCTCTAGATGTTCAGTAGAGGCCAAAGGCAATGACAGCAGGGGCACAAGGGCCACGTCAGCCATAAGGAAGATTTATAGTGAAGTCACAGATATGAAGCAGTAACAAACTGGCAGCAGGGAAAATTGGTGTAAACGTGGACATTACCTTGCCCTGTCCTTTCAGCTGAATGGCTCTCCATGGCTGGCCGGGCTAGATCATTACTGCGAGTACAGACACTGTGTGCGCAGGAGCTGGAAAGCAGGTGGATCTCATCAGCAGAGCAAGAGCAAAGCCTACTTGTGCACGACCAAGGGCTGTAGTGTATTGGAATACACAGTGATAAATGGCGGTTGACGTCACCACTGTATCAGAATTACTGTGCCGATAGAAGGATGTGGTGAGCAGAGGAGGCAATGAATTCGGGTCCAAACACCCACACAACATTTATTACTGTATTGCTCTGCTCTCTTACTCTTATGTGAGAAAAAGGTGGGAGAGCAGATAAAAATTCACAAGCCTCAGACATTAAAGGTCACAATGGGGCTGGTGGAGTTAGAGCCCGCAGTGGGGAGGCATCAGTGTCAACACATTAAATGGTTAAGCCTAACTGTATAGTACAGCGTGTACCACATCAGAGGCAGCCAAGTGTCACTGCACTCTACTTCCAGCTGTCTCCAAAACAGCCCCTGGGACCACAGCAACAGCACCAACCCTCAGACCACAGCAGGAGGGTGGTCTGGCTCCTGCATAGGAGGAGGGGCTCACCCCTACCCTGATCTCCTGCCTGCAGCCTGTGTCTGGGCTGGGGCTCTGCGGATTGCAAGGCTGGCACTGAGGGAGGGTAGGTCAACTCACCTCCACATACCTTCAAAGGGGCTGCAATGCATGCTCCTTGCACCCTTGGGCAAGGGGGAAAGGGTGAGTGGGCTCTGTGTTCAGCCCCAAGATCTCTTGAGCCCACTGCCCCTACTGCATCCACCGCACAGCAAGAGGCGATGCAGGGACTTGGCACAGCACAGCCTGGGCCAGCAGAGGCACAGCCACTTGGGGCCAACTCCTACCCAGACCTCAGAGCTCCTCAGGTACCCACGATTTCCCTTATACCTGGTCAGTCAAAGTACAATACACCTGCCCTGGCCTGAGTGGTCCAAACCATCTGTTTTTCCCAGGGTGAGTAAGAGGCACAGAGGCATCTCTATACATTAAACAAGGGAAGAGCAGTAGGACTGAAGGTAGGTAATGAGCCCTAGGAGAGGGCAGCAGTGGCAGTTGGAACTTCTTTTTCCAAGACAGTTAATTTTAATTTGATAAAGTTTATCCTTCACTGACTGCTAGAATTCAGATGTGTACAATTTCCTTTCTGCAATGCTCACTACTGGTGAAACATAAAGCCCAGAGGGGCATTAAAGCCTGCCAGAAGGCTGGAATAGCTCATCACACATAGAGGTGTTGAAACTTAGTGATTGATTTGCTTCTGTCACCTAGCACTGTGCCTATATATGAGTGCATGTGCACATATGAAACTGTGTGAGTGCTGCAATGTGAAGAGGAACAAGTAGTTTTACCCCTGCAGAGCAAATACTTAACATACACCTAGCTCTTCAGTCCTAGGAAGCCCACCACAGCGTGACCCACCAGATCTCTCTCAGTGACTGAGAGGTACTGCATCCACCATATCCAGCCTGGGAAGAGCCATGATGCAGGATCTCTAGGAGCCCTGATACTTGTTGCCACCTGGAGCACAGCACATAGAGACACCTCCTGCATGGAGCAAAGCACATCAGTGGGCTCAGCATGCAGTGACCATCTCCAAGAGCACAGAGCCCTAGAGATGCTCTGAGCTGTGTGGACACTGACTCCTCTACACCTGAAGTTCCATGGCACTTAATGGCTGTTGAACTCAGCCCCCAAGGTAAAGCACTTGGAGACCTGAAGCAGTTCAATTGCCAGGGATTTATGACGATTCGAGATAAGAAGTAACTACTTTCATCCAGCTCTAATCTCAGCCCAGCCTGCAGTGGCAATATTCACCAAGCAGCAAGTGTGAAGGGCCCATCAGGGAAGGCTTGATAAATTCTGCTAAAGTTATTGATGACACAAAAGCATTTTGCCATGACCGGCAGACAGGAAAGATCTGTATGTATTTATTAGCAAGAACAAACACACTCAGAGGAAATAACCATCAGAGCTGACAATTCCTTCCTCTAGAAGAGACCAATTAGTGACACTTGCAGTTATTAGGTTCATGATGTGGGGAAAAAAACCCACACAAACAGTACTACCTCTGTATTTTCTTCCTGTCACAATGGAATTAAAACAATATCCTCAGCATCGTCAAAGACACAGACCTGGTGTAACTCTATGGTCAAAGGCACCTTCACTGGCTGGTGACATTTAGAAGGAAGATAATCATACATTACGATAAGTAATGAGTAAAAAATGGCAGAACAGCTGAGACATGAGTAACAGTGTTCTCCTGGAAGGGAAAGCAATAGAAGAAACCACCTCAAAGCTCAGGAAATGGGGTAAAATATGAATGAGCCAGGCAGAAAGCGGAGGTGTTAGTCAGCAAAGCAGCAGGCTGAAAAACAACAAAGCCCCAGAGCTGGCAGCCTGTGAGCTGCCACAGGATGCTGCACAGAGGAGGGGAGCGCATTGCTTTCCGTCTGGGGAATGCTGAGTGCCACCTACAGAGACACAGCACCCAGCCCTCCCGCCTCCCTTCTGCCTTTGCCAGATGTCTCTTCCTAGCCACCAACGTTGGGTTCAGCCTCTTGTTTTCCTCAACATACATCGAGTCTGAACCCATTCTGCATGAAGGCTGTAATAGGAGGACATCACTTTGGCTCCTGCCAGAGGAAAAAGGGCTTACCTTCACAGAGCTGTGACTATGTACGTCTTGCTCACACCAAGGGGATCACACAGAGGCTCTTATCTTCTCTTCGGAAATCACCAGACACATGCTGGTAAACAGAAACAGGAATGACTGTGCCTGTGAACTCACCCTGACCATCTGGAACAGAAACCTGCAGCTCTGCTCAGGCTCAAACCTACCACCCTCATCTGCACCGTGCAAAACGTGCCCAGAGCATCTTCCCAGATGCCTCACTACACTGTATACCTTCAGCCTACAGGAAAGCATGCTTTCCCCAAGACAGCCTCCACAGCACCCTCCCCTGAGAGCTCAGACCCCCTCGCGTAGCCCACAGGCAGTACCCTCCCTCCATGTATTTGTCAGAGCCCTGCCCCACAGCTGAGTTCCTGCAGCTTCACCAACTAAATATCAGCCTTTTCTTGTCTGTTCAGCTCATGTGTCCCATCCTCCCCTATCACAGCCATTCTCAGAATGGGCCCAGGTCACACCTTCTGTGTTTGTGCTTCCAAAGAGCACTGACTCTGCAGAAAGTCAGTGCACATCAGTCATCACACATTCCCACAGTGCTCACCTGAGTCAGCAGAACCCCCTACTGCCTTTCATACAGGTTGGCAGAAACTGGTCCATCTAGAGCCAACATCCACCAGCTTGTCCCCAGATCTCCACTCACAGGGATGCACCAAAACCAGAACTCTGCTGCTGGCACACAGCTATTTATGGCAAGCGCCTCACCTGAGCCTCTTGGATCTCTGTTTTACCACAGCTGCCAAAAATCAGCATGCCCCACCCACGCTGCCTGGCCACAAGCTTTTCCAGCCAGCCTTCCTCACCTGGGGCTGGGTACAGCGCTTGAGTGTGGCTTGGAGAGCTTCTGGCACCTCTAATAGCGTGAAAAACACAAGCAGCTGTTTTCAGCCTCTGACTGTGGAAGCACTTTCAAAGCAAAAGCTCATGGCTCACATCGCATGCTGCCTCCACGTGGCAAGCAGCGAGCTGCAGGAGACGGTGGGTCCCATGGCAGACCACAGGCTCCAGCAGCATTGCTGGCTCCATCCCAAACACAATTGTGGCTCCTCATGTCACTGGCAGGGAGGTACCGCGTCTCTAGGAGAAAAGGTGGGATGGGGGTGCAGGATGGACAAACGGGCAGAGGGATGAGAAGCATCTTGCAATACACTGCGGCATATTAACAACATCAGAGATAAACAGGATTTTCACAGAAAGAGATTGCTCTGAAGTAAGCAATGTTCCCAAAAATTCAAAATAAAGTTCTGCGTAGAGAAGCCAAAAGGCTTCGTGAGACTTGCCTGGGCCAGTCCAAGTTTTGTGAAGTTGTGGCTTTGCTATGATGCTGGTAGGAGTTCATTGTAAGCTGGCAGAAGGCAGGAGCTTCTTTTGTTTGAGGCTAAAAAGGCTCAAACCCGGGGTTATTGGCACAGGGACTAATGTGATGATATTGTGTCACATCAGCATATCTGCACCCGAATCAGCACTGGTAAACATTTACAGTCCTCCGCAAGAGGAGAAGGAGACTGAAGGTGGTTCCTACAAAATGTAGGGGCTGGGGGATTCCATGCTCCACGGTGGCTTTGGTTGTGGTGTGAGGCTGTAGCTCAAACAAGGAAGCTGCTTGAATCCCCTGGCTGCTGTTCTGTGACCAGCTCTGCACAGTCTGGTTTCTGCACTCCTTACCCTGCAGAAGTTGGAAAGTGATGTGCTAGGAGCAGCAAGAAGCTAAAACAATGGCAGATAACACGCAGAACATGGATAATACAGACAGCAGTTGAATGTGTTGGTCCTTCACACTGGGGATCACAGCTAGAGGTTTTTAAGACGAGTCACAAGAACAGCAAAGGTGGCCTGAGCAGAAGTGGAGAGAATCCCTGATGCTTCCAGATGACAATGTCTGTTGCAAAGACCTAGCACAGCTCAGAATGAGGCCGTGGAATAGGTAGCACAGGCTAAGCTACGGGTCCCAATTCCTGCCCTTGTGGAGGAAACAAGGCACTTGGTGGCTGTGTTGCCTCCCTCATGTTGTGGAGGAGCATACTATGTGCTCCTGGAGCTCCTCAGGCAGGCAGTGGGGGAGCAGACCACCCAGCAATGAGCTGCCCTGCATAATCTTCAAGCCCAGAGCCCGTCAGACACATGCACTGGTTTGTGAACGCAGCACAGCGTGAGCCTGCCCAGCCAGCTCCCTGAGACCTCTGCTGGCTACTCACCAAGGGCCAAGAGTGCTAACGTCAGGGCCACCACAGCCAGTGCAGACCTGGTTCTCACAGCAACTCTCTAGAACATCAAGACAAGAACCAGGGACTGGTTGCAACCCTGAGCCGTGTGTGGAAATTCTACAACCAGAAGACGGCAGTCCAGTGCTTTTCTCACCCTGTTACGATTTTTGTTGCTGTGTGGGTGGCTCACTGCAAGTGAAACCAGCAGCGGCTGAGCTGGGGAGAAGCAGCCAACCTCAAACACTTCAGCTTATGGCAAATTTCCCCATGTCTAAGAGCAGCAAGTAGGAAAGTCCCAGTGATATGTTAGTCACCAACTCGGTAACCTTCAAGCAGAGGACAAACACCACACGGCTGTGAACATCCTGCTCTTACGCAGTGGAGCACAGACAGGACCATGGAAGTGGCTGATCCACCACTGAACCAGGACAGGAGCCCCTTAGGATGCCTGCCACGCTCCATGGACAGGGCAGGTTTAGTGCAGTTGTCCCTCTATCAAAGACTGGCTGCGGGTCACAGGCTGGCACCAACTCTTGCCATAACGACTGCCTCTCCGCATTCAGAATTTTTAGTCTCCTGCACAGATGGTCGGAGTTTTGTAGAAAGTATTCTGGCTAAGAGCAAAAAAGAGAAGAAAACAGCTGCTCCTCCCCCCTGTGCAGCTAATTGTGCCCCAGCAGTCAGTTCCCACTCTGTTCAGGCAGGGCTGCAGCCAGTTTTTCTTCTTGTTTATCTTGCAGCCTTGCTGGAGGGGCAGAAGGCGGCTGTGTGGGAATGTCCATGTGGTAGAAAGCCACAGAAGGGACAGGATGGAAGCAGGACAGCACAAGGGACAAACAGAGGAGAGCAGCTTTGGCCAGAGTACAGCAGAGATGTAGAGTTCCTCTCAATATCGCTTTCTCAGCTCGTCAAGGGATGAGAATAGTCAGCACTTGGCAGACCAGTGGTGCTGCTGATGGCTGTTATTAGCTAGTCTGGGAAAAGACACTGAGGTACTGAAATTTAGCAAGCTTTGACTTTGGTTAAGCGTGTTAGTGAGGTACCTGGAAAGTGCCCTCTTCCTCATTCAGCTGTTTTTTTTCTTTGCTTTGGGAGCAACCTGTTTTGAGAGACGACAGTCCTGCAGCTGGAAACCAGACGGGTTCATCGCTCTCATTGCTCTGATTCTCAGCGAGTTCATGCTGAGCTGTCGCTTGGCTTCCGACCTCATCGCCGCAGCGTAGTCAGAGGGGCTGCAGGGCTGTGTGCCGCGGCTGCATCTGATGCAGCGCTGACGGCGTGACACGGCTGCCTCGGTCACAGCAGCGACGTGAAAAAAATTAAAATTCTGGGTAATGTGTGATCATGCTACATCATCATGTGGGAGCCTGGGGCAGACCTTGTACTCAGCAATCTGCAGAGGCAGGGAAATAATCTCTGTCTCTGTGTGTGTGTGTGCGTGCGCGCGTACATGCCTGTGCATCACACGGGCACAGTTCCCCCGGGAATTAGTCAAAAACACCTATTCTTTGTAAAAGCAACTGTATGCAAAAATGACACCCTTTGGAAGCACCTCTGTCAGAGCTAGAATACAAACCGCACAAATCATGCTCCCTAGGGAGCTCTCTACAGAACAGACAAGGCTGGGAAAAAGCAAACCGTCCTCTCGGTCTCCGTCACTAAGGAGTTTTGTCACATAATTCCACAGTCAGAGGTAAATAATAGGGAGCAGAGTTGGAAGTACCAACCCCCTCATTTAGTTCTCTCACCCTTTGTTCCTTTGGCCACGTCACTGCTAGAATACAACACCTAAAAGAATTTGTTTTCTTAGATACTAAGTTAGTAGCTCATGATGGATAAGCCCTTGGACATCCTTGCACCCTGCCTGAACTGTGCAGGGTCCCAAAGCAAGGTGCAGAGACAAGTTGTTTAGAAAGCCGTCCCCTTCTTCACCCTAAATTAACTTGCCCCCACCCGCAAGAACTTGACCCCACATCCCCAAGCTCCTGCTCCGCACTAGTCTCACCACCATCCCGTGGTTACTGTTAGTCTTCCAAGGGCAATGACAAACCTTGTGATTGATGACTTTGCCAACAGCTGTTCCATACAGGCGCGTACCTCCAAGAAGCTGTCCTGGTTTGAGGTAAAACAGAACCAATTTTCCGTTCAGTAATTTTACTTTTTATCTAAGGCTCTACTAACTAACTGAACTCTCTGAAATTAACAGCACGTTATGGAGACACTGTTCATTCTCAGTGATAAAAACTGATTATTTGTAATTTATTCCAAGGGATGGTATGCAGAGAGGCTCTTGCTTATACTTATTGCTGTAACAACCAAGGTCGGCTCACTGTTATTTGCCCCGCTGGAGGGTCAGAAGCAGAAAAGTGTAGAGGGGTTGCACCTGTGGGGAGGAGGGGACAGGACAGGGGACCCAAAACTGGCCAAGGGGGTATTCCATCCCATCGGCATCATGCTCAGTATAAAGCTCAGGGATCAAAGGGTCAGCTCTCTTTCTTCAATGGCCAGAACCTGAGGAGGACTTTGTGTTTTTCTGCCTTTGATCCTGATCCATGCGTTACTGAATCTGGATCTGGAATCCAGTTCCTATCCATCTCCGAGTCCAGTCTGGGACTTTCCCAGGGCCTGCCAGTGACATCATCCTGGGAGCTCAATACTGGTTTTATGTGTATTGTATGTATTTCATTATTTACCTTTTATTTAATTATTTCATTAAAGTAGTTTAATTTTTTTCCCTAAAATTGTATGTCTCTCTCTCTCTCTCCTCTCCATGGACAGAGAGGTGGGGGAGAGCATCTGTCCTTCATTTCAGTGGCCAATCCAGCCCAAAACATGACAGGAGCTAACACTGATGAGGAAAAAGAGAAAGAAAAACAGGCAAGGCTGGGGCGTTCTCTGCAAAGGAGAAGCAGTGTATCAGAACAAGCTTCTCAAGAACTGGGAATATGCCTGCTTTTCTCAGGAACCCATTTCATTCATGGTGAGTCACGTTGCCAATAGCTGGTAGGCAGCCAGGTGAGAAAGATGTGGAGGTGGAGTGATTGTAAGCGAATAATACGTGGCATTATAACTAGGCTAAAACTTGGCGCAAGCCTCCATTTGCACTGCAGGCTTACAAATCAAACTGAAAACCACTGAAAATACACTTACTACGATCAGTAATTCCCACAAATTGTGGGAGGGCTGTGAGGCTGACAGATGAAGAGCTTTCCAGGACCCGTCAACCAAACCCCCACTGAAATGGTGGAACACAAAGATGCAGAGAGGCCATGCTCTGCCTCATGAGTAAGCTGACTCACTTCCCTAAATCCAAGCAAAGCCGGGTTTAAGCAATGTCCCACAGCTAGTTCTTGCAGCTACCCAGAATGGGTTACTCACCGTTTGCTGTAGTAGCACAGGGCTATTAAGGGAGGTGCAGGGTCATCAGTGGTGCTTTTTTCCCATTCTGCTCCTGTTCTCTCCCTTCTGCTCTTTGTGAAATCTTCCCAGGAGGCTGGCACGGGGCTGGGGCAGGCAGGAGAACTCTTCCCTGGCCGGGATTGGAAAGCTGTTTGCTGCAGCACTTCTCTGCTGAGCCCCAGCTTCATTCTGCCTTTCACTGGCTTTTTTTTTCTTCTACGTAGCTATGCCCTCCTGTCTGCTCACTTCTGTGGGATGGCTTTCCGTGGGTGGGTATTCTTCCCCTTCTCTCCCTTCAGTATTTCTCTGGGGAAATCAAATGGTAACTCTTTGAGAAGGGAGAGCCCTATTCCTATGCCTTTGTGTAACCCTGCACTGGTGATAAATGCCACAGCTGGCTGGGCAGCTGGCACACTCGCCCCCTCTCCTGCCGTACACACAGTGGGACCTACGTTGATGTTCTATCCTCCACTGCCTCTGCTTTTGCCTTCCAGAGCTACTGCTGGGCAGTAAAACACAGGTGGGTTTCAGATGACAGGTTTCTGGCCCAAGATGATGATCTGCCTGGAGTTTGTGGGAGTCTTGACTTCGGGCTGGCTCCCAGGAGTGCCAGCGAGGTGTGCTGGCCTGAGCCCCACTTCCCAGGAACCAGCCTCTGCTGGCAGCTCATCCTCCCCAGAGAGGAGCTGCATTCCTGAAGGCTGGGACCCTCCAAGCATGTCCTTTTTAGCTAGTGGAGGGCTCCTACCAGAGCTGATGTGAACTACAGCAGTCACTGCCCTCATGCAAAAGAAAGAGTATTTCTGATAGAATTCAACCTCACGAATGAAAATAAAATTCAACCTGATATTTTCAGCAAAACCAAATAAACAGCATGTTCATCAGCACCTTGGCGACAAGCAACAAGTAAGATCTTTCACTAACCACCACCTTAGTCAATGCGAGCTACAAACCAGTGCCTACACAAATTATTAACTACCACATCTAAATACAGACACTTCACTGTGAGTCTCCTTCCAGGGCTTACATACCCTCTTTTACCACTGCAAAATTGATGCAAAGATACCTCCACCACTTGGCCAACCTGAATTTTAAAGAGAGATTTGCAGTACAAGTATCTTACAAAACACGTTAAACCAGTTTCTGTGCTTAGCGTTATGGTTTCCTTACTTATGAATGGCAATGCAAATAGGGTTTTCTAAATAATGAGAATACACTTATATATTTTAACACACATAAAAAACTTAATGGTTCTTAACTATTTTGTGCCACTGCCAGCACACTAGGGTGAAATTTACCATATCAAAAATATATGATAATACCTTAAAAAAGTTCAGAGTTGTGAATAAAACTTTTGGAACAATTATCCACAAGAAGTATTTGCTGCCTTAAAGCTGCAGGCATAATTCCCGTTCTGACTGAAGAGGAACCAGAAATCAGAAAAATGCTCCTTCAATTTAGGGTGTCTGACCACAAACTGGATGAACTTTCTGGGAAAACACTGCTCAGAAGTGTCTGATTCCATTTACAGCTGCACAGATACAAAATAACTCTGCTTGTTTCTACAGAATACAAAGCAATCATCAGTAATAGCATTGCTTAAGCCCAAATGACAGTAATCTTTATTTCAGGTCTTGCTTGAGCAAGTACAGAAACACATACCCCATGCTGGGGCCAGGCACGCAGGATCTCTCTCCACTCCTCCCTCCCAATAAATAAATGATGGAAGCAGTGTGATGCTGTTGGTGCAAGTCAGTCACTTCCCCTCTGACCTGCACCTACGTCCCACTTCCAGGTGGGTCCACACTTTCCACACCACCTTTGTGCGCTTCCCAAGCAACATTCAGAGCCAGGGCGACAGCCACAGGACCTCCACTAAGAACTCTCATTTCATGCAGCTGCTGCTCACTGCTAGAGAACAACATCAGCCAGAAAAACTTCAGCTCTGGCTTCACCCTCCCGATAGAGCTACAGGTGTAATTGTCAGGTGCTAACCCCTACTGTCCCCCGGGGGCCTGCGTCACATACCGGTTGCCAGCCCTGTAGCTGGCATGGGGGTTACAGCCCACTGAATCCATGCTTGGACTGTGGCAGCCCTCACTTCGGATAAGATTGGAAGAACAAGCAACATTTCAATTTGTGAAATAGTTTATTTCCAAAGGCTGGTTTGGTTCAGTGTTGGCAAGCGTGGCTACGCCACCTGCATGTAGCAGTCTTCCTCCTGAGCAAGGGCTTGTACAAGTTTCATTTTTTTCTCATTCTTCCTGTTCTTTTCCCTCAATAGTTCTACTGGTCTTTTTTGAACTGCGGGTGCCAGTCTGGAACCCTCACTGTGAATGGTGTGAGAATGAGGACAGGAGTTATCCACAAAAAGAGCAGGTGACAACTTGTCCGAGACCAGAAACTCCAGGGGCTCGGCAGTTTTTCCTTCTAAGTGCAGCCCAGTGCTGTGCAGTGATTCTTCTGGTAAGCTTGCTGCTGAGCCACACCGCCCGCCCACCGCATGCTTTAGCACCTCTTTATTTTCCCCTGCATTTCCAAGTTTCATCAAGTGGTTGCGCGTGTGGCAGCGAAAGTCAGTGTTCAGTCTGTTACTGCTGCTCTCCTGCGTTCCCTTACCAGTACAGTTAACGCTGTTAGGTTTTGTGCCCTTCACAGTTCCTTCTCCGCTGTTAAAATCCTGACAGTTCGGCTCTAGCAAATGCAACAACTGTTCGTCTCTGCTCCTATTTTCATCTTTGCTATCACTAGAGTTGGTGATCCAAAGGCTGCCATCACTGGTCTGTGTGACATCCTCACTAGAGGCTAAACCCGGGGCAATGCTGTCCTCAAAACCCTGTACAGTCAAACACAGATGGTCATCTGTCCTCTGGTCAGGCTGACAGATTATGGTATCTGGAGGCATTTCTCTCAGGTTGTTGTACAAAGGATGACTGAAAGGTTCATTCAGTGACCTAGAGAGAACCTCACTGTCATTGTCACAGTATGTACCGTTACATTTAACTGCATTATCAAAAGATTTATAACCAGATGGTGGAGGTCCAATGGGGCAAGGAATTGTATTGGCTTCCTTTTGAACATTTTGGTATGTTACTTGCTTATGTATTTCTTCCTCTGGTAGGAAAGCTGAAACACTGTTACTTGCACACATAGAGAAAGATGGAAAATCAGTAAGTTCTGAACAGGTGTTTTGAAAATCAAGCCCAGTGCAGGGAGATCCGTAGTTGGTATAACACGTCTGATTCCTAGGGGGTTGATGAATTTGATCTCTGCAGCTAAGTTCTGGTGTCTCTGAAAACTCGGTGAAAGGTGGTGAGGAGCACACATTTTCAGAACACAGAGTTAGGCTACTATTAGCCATAGACTGAGACATAAGAGTATCAAAGCTCTTATATGCAGAACTACTTGGTTCCTTGAGTGCAGACACAAGAGTATCAAAACTTTTGTAGGCAGAACCACAGGGCTCCACGGACGGAGAGAGAAGGGTGTTGAAGCTCTTGTAGGCAGAACCACAGGGCTCCATGGATGGAGATGTAAGGGTGTTGAAGCTCTTGTAGGCAGAACCACAGGGCTCCGTGGATGGAGACGTAAGGGTGTCAAAGCTTTTGTAGGCAGAACCACAGGGCTCCACAGGGGGAGAGATAAGGCTGTTGAAGCTCTTGTAGGCAGAACCACAAGGCTCCATGGATGGAGAGATAAGGCTGTTGAAGCTCTTGTAGGCAGAACCACAGGGCTCCATGGATGGAGACACAAGGGTATCAAAACTCTTGTGTGCAGAGTCGCTTATTCTGTCATTTTTGGTCCCAAAGGAGCGTTTATTTGGAGATTCCTGGATCAGGACACATGAATCATGCTGACTTTCAGAACTGCACGGAAAAAGGCTTTCATGAACCGTATGTTGAAGATCACTTCCATCCAGAGAAGCAGAATTTACACTGGCGCTCTGATAGCCAGATTCAAAGGATTCTTCTGATTGTTCTGACTTCTTGCTGGCTGTACTACAGTTGTAGTCATCTTGGGAGTCTTTGGTGAAAAGGGAGACTGTATGAGAAATATCACATGGCTGACGACTCTGGGCTGTGCTTTCTTTTGGATTTCGCTGTGACAGATTTTCTGACTCAAGTTTCTCCAAGGTTTTATTCTCACCTGTAATGATGTCTGGGTCTTTATTGTCTTGCATGTTGTTCTCATCTGCCAGGAGCTCAAGAAACATGCTAGCTAGTGCATCGTTGTGTTCAGTGTGCTCCCTGAAAGCACTGACACTGCTCTCACAAGGCTCAAACAAGGTGCTCTGGTCACTAGTCTCTTCCTGGCTCTCAGCCTCAATGTCTGTTAAACATTCACAGATTTCTATAGACTCTTCAACCAGAATTGTCTCAGGGGTTAAAACTGCACTGCTGCCTTTTGGAAACCACTCTCCAGACTTGCTGTGGCAACTGCAAGATTTCTCAACATTTCTGATGTTATCTTTTCCCTTGAAGTTTTGGCTTGACAAACTTTGAGACAGACAGTTCTTGCAACTTCTGTTTTTGGAAGTCAAAAGGAAAGGACAGTTAATGTTTATGTAATAGGAAACTATTTTATGCTGTAAAGCAGAGATTTTTTTTCCCTTTATCTTACTTACATTTGGTTTTCCATATGACTCTGCTTTAAGTCATGGAAAGGGAACTTAATTTCATCAATGTAGCACATAACTGAAAACTAATAAAGATACAAATGAGATTTAGAACACATGATTTGTATTTAGTATCCCCTGCACTAGCCAGACATTAGCACTTATTACGTATTTTACTTCTGGTGATTAGGAAAAGGTATTTTTTGCATTTATTTACCTTGACATTTTTCACGACCAAATGGCTCTTTGCTGGATTTGGGATTTGATCCCACCATTCTTTCTTCACTCTGCAAAGGAAGAATTAAAGTTGTTTGCTTTGACTGCATCAGCTTACACTTCCCTCTCCCTCTTAGCCAACTGCATTGCAGCAACAGGAAGTGCTTGCTCTGTGCATGTCCAAGTGCTGCTTTTCACTAAACTGGTGCAAAGATGCTTATAAGTTTGGTGCGTGACTGCTCTGCACAACCACAGTCACATGTTCTTCTAATCATGTTTGAAATGATGTGCAAAACAGATAGGTTCCCACTTTCACATTACCACTAAACAAAAACCTTAAAGAAATACAAATATTTAACCATCATTACTGGAACTTCAGCAAAGACTGGGGTCCAAAACTGACAAACCCCATAACTGCAGCCTGTTTTGGATGCTATAACAAGCCCATTCTGGTAAGATCAATAGAGAATATTCAGTTACCTATTCAGAAAATGACAGAGTGCAACTGATTCATGTTTATAAAACACTTGCTCATAGAGAGCAAGATAAAGGCCCTGAGGAAAAACAAATTAGATTTCTGTACTACTAGACATTCAGCTAATCAATAGCAATTCTGATATCTGTGCAAACTGCTACTCTATAAAACCTGTGAACGGTACGATACATACTTGGTAAAACAGAAGTAACAAATTACAGATACTGCCATGATCAGTATGCAGGATACGGGAACAGCCATCTGCAGAATGTCTTCAGCTGTTACTTGGTAATCTGTTAAATAAGCATATACATTTACATGTGTATGTGCATATAAATACAAGTACTGGCAGTACCAAGTTCATTGCTCTTCTTTTGCACATTAGAAAATGCTCCTTTAGAGGATGTAAAATAAGGCCTCCAGCAGGTAAAAAACAGAGCACACACAGCTACTGGTGGTGATGGTGAGTGGCACGTCTCGAAGATCAGCGCAGGTACTGCAGCCAGCTACTGGGAGTGTTAGGAGCTGGAAGAGCCAACGAACCGCGAGGCCATTTGTCAGCTCTCGGGGACAAACCTATCACACGGTCCTTACAATGGCACTACCATCTCCACTGTAGTGCAGCTATGCTTCTTTTCCTCTCTGCTGCTCTTCAGAGATTTTTATAAACCCCCAGTCCTCTGATGATGGTTAAAGTATTGTTTAACTTGCAGCCTAAATATCACTCGTTCATTGTTCTTACATCAATGTTTTTCTTTAGATTAAATATCTCTTCTCTTTCCCTGGTGTCTACTTCATGAAATATTTATAGAGAATAAACACACCCTCTTTCAGCCTTTTTTTTTTTTCCCACAAAGCTGAACAATCCAACTTCCCTTGGTCTTCTCTTCCTTAGTTTCGCCAGGAGTTGCCCTTTTATGTTTAGTCTCTTGGGAAGCCTTTACAGATGCATCCACAATACATTCAAAAGCATGAAGATGATGATTCCATAACTCTCCTCTGAGAGGAGAGCAGCGGGGTATATATGATATGGTTTATAAAACTATACCGTCCTTTTAGCAAGCTGCTATTTGTTACAATGCTTACCATAGTGAAATTCAACTTCTTCACTCCATTCACTCCAGTAGGCCGGGTATTCTGTATAGTTGCACCTTACACTTGCAACGTAATCATAGCCTCTCCTCAAGGAGCTTGCAGTGATTTCAAAGCTTTTTGCTTGGTAGTTAATTGCTTTTACAGAAACCTGAAAAGAAAGCGAGAAAGTTCACTTTGATTTCTTTATGGGGTGAAGGGTTAGTGACAGCAATTAAATAACAACAGTGTCATGTGTTTCAGCAACCTTTCACAAATGAGCAAATGAATGACTGTATAACTAATCTGCTGTGTGTAAGACTGCATTTTGTTGTCACGAGCGGGTAGTATTTGTGACACGTCACCATGCATGTTCTTCCCCTACCAGAAGCAGCCCAGTGCTAAAGTGCTGGGTTGCTCAGGAAGGTGTCTGAAATGCTTCAAGTGAGCCACGGAGTCATGAACAGCCTCCAGCTTCCTGATGTCTAAGGAGCAAATGAAGTTCAGGGAACAAAAGCACTGTATTTTCAATCTCTGCCCTGTCTACTGTGGGCAGCAGACCATTTTGGGGTGGCAGTCAGAAGAGTTTCAATCCTTTAAAGCCCAGCTGAACCACCTTGGGGCAATGTGAGCTATGGCAAGAGCGTGATCAGGAACATTGTGGGACTTGCCCTTGCTGGCCCTTACACCATTATTCATGAAATGGTTTCAAGACTTTTCAGAAGACTTTTTAAACCTGAAAGCTCCAGAGAGACAGAAAATGAAGAGACTGCATGTCTCTTACCTCTGTCGGGTGCTGCTTCCTCCAGTATTTCACTTCATAGATGACCGGCTGTCCAGAGAGCGTGGATGGAGAAGAATAACTCTCCTCCCAGCTCAGATTGAAATTACCATTTTCAACTTTCTCAATGGCAAGATTTTTGGGGGCCCTTGGCTTAACTGTATGTTAAAAAATACAATTAAGGAGAACATGGCAATGGGAAAGCACTGATGCAGCGAAGCAGAGAGACAAACATCTACCAGAGACCAGAATCTCATCACAGTCAATGCATTTAGCCCTTTTCACTACACTGCAGCACAAGGATATATACAGAGGCCAGAACAGAGCAAGGGCAAGGTATTCATTAATAGGCACTGAATCCTCAAGCTGGCCGAAGAAACTGCAAGTTCAACCTTTCGGTGCACTGGACGCAGCTTTCAGCCTGGAAAACTGGGACCAACCTGCTCTCTCATGACAGCATGGTGTGCCGTGGGGCAGGCACAGAGCTTCTGACACCCTCGCAGCCAGGCTGTGCTGGCTGCCTGTCTCGGAGAAACTGATGCAGGCTCCTGCTTATTCTGCTGATAAACCGCAGTGACAATCCGGTATTCTGAAAAGAACCGGCTCGTGGCTGCGGATGAATGCCTGCCTCAGGCATGTGAGTGATTTCTCTGAGTGTTTGAGGTGACAAGCGTATGAACAAGCACAGTGTTCTAAACAAACTAGGTGTCCACAGAGAGACATAAACTGTATCTATGCTCTGTCCTGTGAAAGAGGGGAGTCATTAACTTTTTATCGCTGGTTGTTATAATCCAACAGCAATTACTGTAAAAATCTCTGCGGAGCGTGATGGTTCAACTAGCATGAGAAATCAGAGTATGACAGAGACAGGAATGGAAGAAATTTCAGTAGGGATAGCCTGGTGTCTTTCTAGAAACAGGAAGCAGCACACTCCTCTTCATCCTTGAATTCTACAGCCACAAGTGAAATGCACTAAAGACACGTCTAAGCTCCCAAACTGCTGCTGGCTGGCAGCTGAGAGGGTACAGTGAGAGGAAGAATTACTCTGCTTGCCCCATTACTTATACTCTTTCCTTAAGAATCAGGTTTCACGCCAAATGGATTCTGCATTTAAGCCAGCAAGGCACCTTTCACCTCTGATAAGGAAAAACTGCTCCAGCGACACAAATGAGGAGTTAGACAGGATTGCAAAGCCTGGAACCAGGTGTCCTGGTGACAAAGTAAACAGTTTCTTACCAACCAGGGCTGGTGTAACACTGGTATTCCACATATCAGTCCCATTGCACTGTAGAGTTAGAATATACGTGAGGGCTGCTACAAAATAACCCGGATATATTGTGCAAGTGCACCTTAAACTGTCTTTTCCATTCTCAGGGACACACACATGATTTCTGAAAAACAGGCAGAAAATAACGTGATGTTTAGAGAGTGTGGCACACTATTTCTTGAAAAGGTGAAATCAAGCTTCCCAATGTGTAGAGCTCATCAAATCTGAGACAAACAAGCTCAGTTCCTACAAAGGTCTAGCGCAAAGAAATCCAAACCAAAACTGAGCTCTGCCAAACCCCCAAACAATCCAAACTGCTGCAAACACCTCTTGGATATCTGTATTGCACAAATGAAAAACTTGACAGAAAGGCTGAGGATTGATCCCAAGAGGAAAAATTAACACCCGTCGTCACACTTCAGCCTCTGAAGGAGTAGATTGACATCTTGCTAGTATAGAAACAGGTTTACTGCAGTGTGCAAAGCCAGGTTATTTGGATGTCTGTGTGGAGAAATCATGTGGAAAGGAACAGGAGAGCCCAGATGCATCTTCCTTTATAGGAGATGATGACTGCCCCTGCTGGGACAACAGTCTGTGCTTGAACACAGGGTTAGACTGCATGCACAAATAATCACCCGGGCTCCATGGGAGAGTGCCTTTCACAGAGGCTACAGACTGGTAAATCAGGTAAGATTTCTCCTGAAGGCAATAAAATTTCACATGAAATGAAGGCTGGGTAAACCTATGAGAGCCCTACAGCTCCAACAAATAGGACTTGATCACTCCTCTGTACTAAGAGTGCAGAGAGGTCTGCAGAAGATCACTGAACAGAGCGTGCTGCTTATTGCAGCAACCCATTTTCCTCCTGGCAAGAAAAATAATCTGGATTACATTCTGCCCCAGACACCCACGGTAGAGGGAGGGAATCAAAGCTGATAATGACTATAGGATATATGAAGTTCCAACAATGATAACGTAAGATCTTATTAAACACTTACGGCTGACGAAGTAATGCGTTCGTGTAGTACAGCAGGAATTCTTTGGAGCAATTTGTTTGTGCAGGCACCTTCCAGTGACAGACCAGCTCTCTGTCATAGTCAGTGAAGCATGCAAACTCCTGTACACATCCTGCAGCCATAACTAGGGAGAAGCAGCACACAGAAGTGAGAGAATCAAAAGAATAAACTGGACTAAGCAGAAACATTAACTATTCCATCTAACCAAAACTACCAACCTCCTATAAATTAAGTGAAAGCACTGTTATTTTTCATGTTCTGGGTACATGGAAGGAGATGCACATCACCAGATGTCTCCACCTTTCTGGAGACAGAAAGGTGGAGACAGTCTTGGAGAGGAAGAAGGTCTGCAGTAGTAATATTTGAAATAGAAAGGCACAACTCATCCAACACAATCTTCCAAGCAGAGAAAATATGATAGCTCTATCTAAAACACATCAACATTTAATTATAAAACAGCATCATCCTATGTGTTAAATACAAAAGGTTCCAAAGCCAAAACGCAGATAATTAACAGTCAGACCATGATCACTGCCTACAGGCATGTACTTCTGCTTTATCCGCAATGGTTCTAAGCTTCCCAAATGCATGCCCTCTGCCTCCCCAGAGCGGTTCCCCATTGCCTAGAAGATCTTCCTGTCACAGGGTTTCTTCTAGTGTACATCTTTTCTCAATTTCACTCAGCATTTCCTGTTCTGTCTTCTACTTTTCGTCGTTATGATAGTGTTTGGGGAGCTGGAGAGATTTAGTCACATTGTTCCAGGCACTGAGAGGGTACAGAAAAGCCCAAAGTGTCTGCACTCCCAGTGTTTGCATTTACAGTCTCTTTCACTGGCAGTATTTAAGAAAAAAAAATAGAAAACATTCATCAAAAGATCTACATTAGAACTGGAAAGAGAAATGGAATACACAATCCTCAGTATTTTTTCCAGCCTCATTTTCTATTATTTCAGTGCACTCCACATGATTGAAACAAGGAACAGAAGAGGAGGAGCTGTGTGACAGTAAGGTCATGCTGTTATTAGAACTAACACTGTGCCAAATGCGGTACTGGAAAGCGATAATTTCTAAATGAATCAGTCAGAAACAGGTACTACTTTTATCATACCAAACAATTCTTTGCCTTCATTGATGTTTGACTTCTCTGTTATTGGTAAATATTAACAATATCTCCCTTTGCATGCACAAACTGTACAGATCTAAATCCTTCTCTCCTGCTCTACATCTCAATTCTCCATAAAAAAATTTAGAATAGTTTTGGCTGTTTTTTAGTATCCTATTGATATTTTTCTGATAGTTTCCCAGGGGATTCTGCTAGAAGGTTTCCTGTGGGAATTATACAAGAGCCATATAGAGACATGATTTTCATTTCTCTGTAGTATGTAAATAATTTTGTTTACATTGCCCTGCACATTACTAACTCTCCATTCTTGTAGTTTACATTGCAAATTCAAGATTTTGTTGCCAACAATTCATATCATGTAAGGTCTTTGTCCTTCAGCCGCTGCTGCTTCACAGGCTTATTCTTTCCACTGGGTACCTCAGTTTTAGATCATTCCTCCCAAGCAAAAACTTTTGTTTTCAAAAATACATAGTTTCATTTTATCCTTCCTACATTTCTACTTCTCTTTAGCCCACTTGTGTTTTTTATTCTGATATAACTTCTGCATACTGTGATACTGTACGGTATCTCCAAACGTAATAAACATGATGGTCAGATGCCTTTTAGTAGGCATGAGACATTACATACGATGGGATCTACCACCAGACCCTCTGGTAACTCAATAAAAACGTGACTCAAAGAAACACTTAACTGTTTAGTACTGTCAGTGTATGGTCTTTCACCCTCATTAAAATCCACACATTACTTTCACTTGCCTTCTTAAAAGGCCTCCCACAAAGCTTGACTACCAACCAGTCCTAGATCAGTTGAGTAAACTCAGTAACCTCAGCGAGGTTCACTTACACAAATGAGGAATTATGGCAATGTCAAGGAATCATTTAAAAATTCTATAGAAACCATAATCTAAATTGCCTTGTATATTGACTGGTTATAAACCTAGGATTGACTGCAGCTCACTGTTCCATTAGTGTTCAAATATTTAGAAAATGTTTTGGTTTAGTTCCTAAGGCTAGAGATTTACCTTATAGATAAGAACTATCACTCTTACATCCTTTCTGGACGGCAGCACCACATTTAGCTCCATTTTGTTCTGTGTGGTCCCTGATTCTTCAAAAAAACCCCAAGTATCATCAGAAGAGCAGCAAGTTTAATCTTTAACTTCTGCAATACTGTAACACTCACACCGCTCATTTATTTTAAAAGAACCATTACCTATTTATCCTCTTGCTGCTGTTTATATTTTATTGCAATTTGTATTTTTATTGTTAGTTTCTTTTCTTTTCCCAGTTTAAGATGCACTTTTAAAAGAGGTACTAACATTTCAAGCCCTTTAAAGACAAACGTCATTATTTTTCAATGTTTTAATGATCTTATACTTTCAAGAATACTTCAAGTAAATAAAGCTCTTCCTGCTGTTAAGCTATGATGATTAGCAGCTTTACTTTATCTTGCCTTTCAGTGTTATTATGTCTTTCCAGAACTCTGGAAATTACCTTCTGTATTCTTTTCCTGTGACCTTCTCCCTTTACCATCTCTGGTAGACTGTATTTTTTTAAAACCACAGATATTTGAGAATTTCCTTTTGAAACCACATACAGTACAGGGTTTGTTTTCAGTCCCTTAAAAAAGGGAACTGAAATACTGGATTTCTTTTTTAATCCTCAACTAGAACACCATGCTTAAGAAACTTAAAACATGTAGCTAACTAGGGGAAAAGGATCTCTAAAATTAAACCTTGATAAAGATCATTTACAGAAAATGTGGGATTACCTAGGTTAGATGACCCAGCCAATGCGCTCTCGCAAGCCTTGATTCTTCTCATTAATTCAAATTAAAATTCATAGTACATAAGAAAGTAGCTAATAAACCTTCGTTTTTAGAGAAAGGCTATTTTAAATTTTCTTTTAACTATTTTGGCTTGCTTTTACAAAAAAAAAACAACAAAAAACCAACAAACTCCAAAACTGTAGACTACTGTGGAACTACTTAAAAACTACAGAAAGCAAAAAGTAAGATTCATTTACCAAAGAATAAAAAAGCATTGTCAGGAAACATGATTTTATATATCTAACTTGTCTTTATAATCAAATATCATAAAAGATACAAGGAAAAAATCCATTTTCATATTCAGCCCCTGCCAGCTGAACTTCAGAATATTACCATTAGCTACCAAGCAGCATTACGACTTAATGCAGCTCCATGTCCTGCCAGACCAAAAGAAGGGTGTTGTGAAGAACACGTAGGACATACCGTGTCTGTCACCTACCCCTGTACAGGCACAAGTCAGAGCACGTAACATCTGACAGCAAGTGCCTGCAAAATTTGTTCAAACCCAGTCAACTAAATTTTCCAACTTAGTAACTCTGCACACTTTGCAGAACACAAATTGACAGATGCCCTTTAACAGTAGATCTACAAGCTCCATTTCATGAGCATAGCTCCCTCAAGGTCCCGCATGGCCAACAGCGGCAGTTATGAAAATAAGCAAATGAGAGACAGGCTTTCTTGGGGATTTCTTATGGGATTTCTACAGAGATGTCCCTGGGTTATTGTTCTGGGGTCCCCAATTCAAAAAAGACAAGAACTACTGAAGAGAGTTCAGCGGAGGCTACGAAGATGATCAAGGGACCGGAGCACCTCTATGATGAGGAAAGGCTGAGAGAGCTGGGTGTGTTCAGCCTGGAGAAGAGAAGACTGAGAGGAGATCTCATCAATGCTTATCAATATCTAAAGAGCGGGTGACAAGAGGATGGTGCCAGGCTCTTTTCAGTGATGCCCAGCGACAGGACAAGGGGCAATGAGCACAAACTGGAACACAGGAAATTCCATCTCAACATGAGGAAAAACTTCTTTACTTTGAGGGTGGCAGAGCCTTGGAACAGGCTGCCTAGAGAGGGTGTGAGTCTCCTTCTCTGGAGATATTCAAAACCCATCTGGATGTGTTCCTGTCCAACCTGCTCTGGGTGATCCGGCTTTGGCAGGGGGTTGGACTAGATGATCTCAGAAGGTCCCTTCCAACCCCCACCATTCTGTGATTGCAGCAAGGTGTCCAACAGAGATTAGATAATGGGGAACCAAATCTCAGTTTCTCCTTCCTGCAAATTCCTACTTTATCTTGCTCACGGAGAAAAGGTCAATAAAAAGAAAAAATCTAAAAATTTATTCTAGTAGAGGGATATTTCTGACATTTGAAGTTAGACATTTTACATTAGTTAATTAATGGTAATAGCGTTGCCTACTAGTCATGGGAAAATGCTGTTCATAAAAACTTCAGTATAATAATTTAAAACATTGACAAACATACCTTCATTTGTTGTATATAAAAAGAAAAGGATCCATGAGATATGCAGTGCAGCATTTGGGAGTCTTGCCATCATTGACACTGGCCAGGTTCAGTAGGACAAGCCGTGCCGAAATTCTGCCAACAGAAAACATTATTATGAGCTGACATCAATGACGCAATTAAGGTAAGTGTGAAGTTCCTCCTACCACTCTGCTAGATGTTAGGAGTCAGATCCCTTGCAGTGCCTGATCTCCCTAAAATCAGCTCATGGAAGAAAAAGAAGAGTAGAAGAATAAGGATAACACGAACAAGTTAGAAGACTTTTCTGCGAAGTTTTAATTACAGAGGATACTAAACTGACATTGGCAGTGAACCTACTCTTTTAGCTACTAGAAAACCAAAGCTGCTAATATGAGATATTAAAAGGGTAAGCACTAAACCAAAATCATTGACAAACAACATGTCACCAAAGCCCTATGATTCAACTCAGATAATTGAAACAATTTAATAATGACGTGTCTGGTCCATTGACTAAAATGTTTTCCCCAAGTCCTATTACCAGTACCCCAGATAACAAGAATATCACCCTCCTGAAAAATATTTTAGCAAAGACCTCTGAGCCTTGCTTCAACAGAATGCAGATTCATTAAAACAGAATTAAACATTAAAACCTAAACACAATATAACCAGCAATATAACCTTCCTTTTCCTTCGGAGAAGGAAAATTATGCACCTTCTACATACTAGAATTCTTTAAGCATAACGAAGCTGCTTAAGTAAGCTGAAAACAGGTGAAATAATTTTAAGACTTTCAAAAAACTTATTTCCCCAAGATTCTTCTGCTGATGCAACACAGCCACTTTGTGGAAGATCATATTCTGGATTAGATACGGCTACCAGCTTTCGTATCACTAGACGTGTATGTGACGCATTTAAAATTCTGATAACTGTAGGTAAAGTCATGCTAACTCATATGGAATAACCAAGAGGGATAAAACTTGTTCAGCAACACATTGTCTCTTAATACACATCCCTTTTGTCCCCTCCTCTCATGATCTTGGTATTTTCTAATCTCTGAGTTCAGACGCAGTGTTCTTACTACCTGTGTGCTACAGTTGCTCCTACATCTGCAGAGTTCCCAGGTGGCACATTATTTTTGATTTTAAAACCTCATGATTCTCTCTCTGTGACTGAATAAGGAGGACAGAAAATTCTCAGAAGATCTCCTTTAGCAGGAGAGCGGTGTTGGGCTTTCTGCAGAAGTTTTGTTAGATTTTGAAGTAGAAGAGACCATTGAAACTATTTGTTGATGGTGGTTTAATATCCTCTGCACCAACTACAGCAGTAGAACAACCTTTGACGTTTCTAACAGATTTGAGTTTCACCAGCACCCAAGGCAAAAGGAACTGGCGAGGGATCAGCAACTCTCCTGCGGTATAAACTTATTAAATGATTAGCTTAGGAAAAATTTAATGACCTTTTGGAAGCATGCATGTGGGCACTATGTACATGTAAGGATGTGCAGCCTCAAAGGCATGCTACCAAGCCAGATCCCCTCAAATAACTCCTCTCTAAAACTGGAAAGATTCTCAAGCACAGCTGCTCAACATTTGTTGTCAAATATTCAAATAGAATAAACACAAGGTAGACAACAGCCAGACTCCTCCTCAGTTGAGCAAGGGGCAGAAAAATAATTTTTTTTATAAAGCAGACCACAGCTTTTATTGATAAATATATCTACTTAAATCAAACCATTGAGGAATATAGCAACAGAATCTGATTTTTTCCAATATATTCAGAAGTATTAGCACTTAACTTATGATCAATCTTTACGCCAGATTCAGCTCCGACAGAATTACCCCATAATCCAAGTTTCTGCACTCATCAGAAAAGTCATGTTTAATGAGTTTAAGGATATTATATTTCTTCCATTCTCGCATGCATGATTGACCAGTATTTAAAACAAACTTCTAAAGACTAAGCATGGAAAATTTCAATCTTAGTGGTTAAGGGATAAGAACATTGTTAGTGAAAATAAAAGATTATACTGGAAACTCCTTTGTGACCTCCTTTGAGGCAGTTACTGCTCATCTAGTAATTAAGGACATACTTGAAAGACAATTTTCTCACACACACTCAAGAAAACTATTACTCAAGAGCTGAGCTTTTCACATTTTGGGAACAGACAAAATGTGACTGAGCACAGTAATAAATTTTTTGAGAAGAACACAACTGCATTTGCTGCTGCAGCTCAGAAAAAAAAAAAAAAAGCAAAATGCTCCAGCATAAAGAAAATTTTTCTTCTTTTCCTCCTTTTTCCCGGAATTCTCAAGACAGGAAGTGTCTGCTTTCCAGCTCACTGTTAAGTAATACTATTGCATGACTAGACTTCCAAGAAACTCTTGAAACGTTGGCAGAGAATTCTGTATCACATAAGCACGTATGCTTCAGCAGATGGCAGAGCAAAAAGATCTCCCCCATAGGAGAAAAGATCTGCACACATTGATGAAAATAGAGATAACACATAGTTCTAATTAAACTGCAAACTTTTTTTTTTTTAAAAAATAAGAGTAGTGGACTATAAATCCAATGTGAAGGGACAAAATTTTTAAATGGCAATAGCTTTCCTTTCTGTTAGCTCTTAAGTTTTTTTTTTTATATCAGATAATGAAATAAAGTATATAACATGTATAGAGAATACTAATATCACAGCAAACCTAGTAATCCCAATATATTTGAGGAACATACGATGTAGAATACATACGTGACTTCCCTAAAACTATGGAATTAATCACTGTTGGGGCTAGAAGCAGGTCTACGTGATTACTGGCACAAGTTATATGCTCTGATCATTTATAATTTCTGTCTCTTGAAAAAAAGTATGATGCAATTGAAAAGATTTCATTTACTAACAAGAAAAACAGTAACAACTTCTGGTTTGGGCTTCAAAACAAATTAGGGTCACATTTAATCTGCAGGAAGAATTTGCAAGACTGTTATGCTCAAAGAGTAACTCATGCCCAAAAGACAGGCAATAGTAATTTCTACATAAGGCTGCTTTGTTTACCTTTCCTGCAATTGTACAGGTAAAGGATGAGTCCCTATTTTAAAACTGTCTCTTCTTAAAATTAAAATACCTCTTTGTCTTATTTTTTCTGGTTTAAAACACTGGCTGTAACTGCAGACTAAAATGAGATAAGCGGTATATAGCAAGGCAAAGCACAAGTTCATTAACTGATTTTGTATCAAAATTTGAAAAGTTAGGGAGTCATTCCCTTTTTTTTTATTGCTGCTTTTAATTGATTTTTTCCTAAGTGCCTATACAAAATGGCAGACCTATAGGAACATAACTCGTAGTACCTACTCTTTGACACGCAATGTGACTGTCAGAGGCAGCCACGCAAAGTGTGTGTATGGTGAAAAGCGTAGGCGGCTCAGACAAAGTGGGTTTTCACAAGAATTTGGAAGCTGAGGAGCGAGTTCTGTACACTATGTTAAGGAGGAGGTTTAGATGTAAGATATTTAGAAATTCCAATAATTAAGGATGGCAACTTTGCTCAATAAAGGGCCAAAAGATAAAATTCAATAGTCCCCACTTTGTGTCACAGTAAAGCATTCCCATGTGTAAAGCATTCCCATATTCAGTTAATACACCACTGTGTTAATGTTATATCTTCTTGCTGAGACTACTCCAGTGGAAAGTGTTGGGTAAGTAGAAACTCATATCCATGCCCAGGACCATCAGATTATAGATTCTTTCGTGGGGACGCTCTGTCCCATTTTTTATCTTAAAGGGCGTAATACACATATTACTGCTTATCTAA
>KZ506444.1:92876-119969 GCA_002844005.1 Limosa lapponica baueri
AGGGGACCTTGCATGCTGATCTGAGTAACGTGAGAGGAGCCTAGAAGCATCAGGGATGAAGGCTGCTGTGAGGCAGTGTCCTTGGTGGTTTCTGCTGCTTGCTTTTAATCCGTGCCTAATACGTGCTTCCTGTGTGGAATACACACCTCAGTCTTCTAACACACGTTCCATGGCATCTTTCATTGCTTTGATAATGTGCCCTGAATGCATTCTCAGTACTTAATACCTGACTGCAAAGAAAATATTATTTTACTTAAAATTCAGCAACTCTGAGGAATGTCTTAACATCACGAACCAAAATCTAAAGAAACATAACAAGAAATGAGGAATTTGTAACTCATAAAATTTTTAAAAGTGTTGCTTCCCTGGGGTTGAAATCTTCAGACTTGATGCAAAATCTTACAGAAAAAGTTAAAATCATCACCTTTCCTGCTGAGAGAACACTCATTCCTTATCCCATGCTCAGTCACTAGTGCTTTAAAAAAAAGAGTTGAGTCCTCCTGTCGCTGCTGCTGCTTGTGAGTCTCCTCAGCCCCATTCCCCAGCTGTCTTGTTTGAACGACTTCCTCTTCTTCTGTCACACTTGAGACTTGCTGCATTGGCTTATCATGCTGGCCTGTCTACTCTCTGTCTTCTAACTGCCTGTCTCTTGGCATCTCAAATTTGTCCTGTGACTGTGTGATTTTAGCACCTTCATTTAGAATTTTCTCCTCCTTGATTGCTAAATGTTAATATATGCTGCCACAGGAGAAAGTATGTAACTGGCAAGGAAAACTTGTTAGACCTTGTGTTCAATATTTGTAATTTCTGATGCTAGCAAGTGTTGCTAGTTTTGTGCTTATAGACTGTCCAATTTTTATGGCCATTTATATTAACTTTTATCCCTCTTTGAGTTGGTTAACACAATTCTTGCTAAATTATAGTTTTCCTAGTTTAAATATTAGGAATATTTTCACAAATTTTGAAGATTTGGATTTTCTTTCTGGTATTTTAAATGACACCAAGTTCTGAACATGTAATCTCTAGTGCAATGGTAGGGCATTAAAGCCATCGTGAGCTTTATCAGTTTTATTATACGTGAAGAACCACTTGGGAGTAGATTTTAGGTTTTGGGTATTCAGGGAGGTTCAGTGTTTCTCTTTCAGCATATGCTGGAAGACAATTATTTCTAGTCAGTCATATTTTGATACAATGGTTTGAATGCTGATACAGCATCAATAGTCTCAAAAGGGCTGAGCTGTATATCTGCTAAGCTAATAAAGATAGGTTTTCAGGTGTGTATTGTCTAGTTGTAGTGCGTTTGGCCTTTAGGAGGAAAATCCGCTAAAAGCTCATAATATCATACTGTATCTTAGCAATTTGGTTGCAATTGTCTTTATTGGAAAGAAACCCAACAGATTTGTGAAAGCTGAATTGGGAAGTTTTGCTATCAGAGTAATTAATCTTGCAGTACATGCGTGCTAGTTTTGAAATGCCTGTAAACTAATGCAGATTTTATTTTTGGTGAGCTGTCTGACCAAGGAAGTGGATGACTTCAGTGCTAGTCATTTCCATTTTAAGTCAACAAGAGATGATTTAATTCCTGCTGCCAACGAACAAAAATTATTGTCATCTGTGTAACCTGCAGAAATTGATGTGAAAACCAGTTCCATTTCCCTGTGGACTATGCCACCATCACTAAAACTTGTGCTGTTTTCATCATAAGTAAATTTTTTCAAGATTGTGGAAGCCAAACTGCCTAACCTTGCAGAAAGGTGTCCCTTTTAAAACACGGAGGAAAAGTTGGTACCAGGATTTTTTCCCTGCTGCTTTCTGTGGTATAGTCTGCAAAGCACTTTTTCTTCTCTTTTATAGTCTATGTATTTTTTAAATATGCTCCCAGCAGCTCACTTTCTCCTAGTACTGACATTCAGAAAGAACGTACCTACTTAAAAAAACCCAAATAAAAATGTCACACAATTAAGAGAGATGATAAAGTTTAATAAACCATCTGTATTTCTCTCTTCTGTTTACAGTCATAGATTCCAGGACCCATGGTTACTTGATGTTACCTTGTCTGCCACTGGTGCAAAAGTAGTTAGTTATACTCAGTATCAAAACCCATGCTCTGTATCTTATCTTGCCTTTGTCTTCATTGGAAAGAGCAGGTGTTTGACCTGTTCAGAATTTAATTATTTATTTGTAGTAATATTCTCTTTTACAACACTCCTTCCTCATTTACTAATTTGAATTATTGAACAAAGTCCTGCGATTGTTTTTGGATCTTATTAAAATGACATCAGGACATGTGCTCAGTGCTTCACTACCCGAGTCCCGAGTAGGACATTTTTACTAGGTGGATCAGTTTTTAAAATGACAGCATCTGCTTGCTTGTACACATTTATTTATGATTCTTCCCCAGGCGAGTATAGCAGGAGTCTGGTGAGTAATAACCAGCTGTTGGAATTAGCAAATAGGGAAAGCAGTTATTTGATCTGTGAAGGAGTGTGGGAGCCAAGGCCAGCAGTAATAAAAACTAAACAGATGCCCCAAATACATAAACCCAAGTAGGGACTTGTAAATTACTTGCACTGCTAATGGGCAAAATAGCGTCAGATGGGTTGACTTTGTCTGGAGTTTTTATTAGAGATGAAACCTTCTCCACCACCCCGTCACATCCAGCGATCCGGAGAGCATCCTGGGTCTAATTCTAGCACTTCTGCTGTGCTCAGCCGCACGAGCAATAGCATGTGAAGCACGGCAGCTCTCTCTTGTGGCTTCAGTTGCCTCTCTGATATATTAGCAGACTGGGCAAAAAGGGATCCAAGTGTGAAGAAACTCAGCTGTTGCACCACCTTGTCTCAGACCCCAGGTGCGCTGTGACTCGGGTCCTTTCTGATGCTCTTAAGAGGTGTGTTCTTATGCCGTGTAATTTCTTGGATGACCACTGCAGGGACACAGCAGCAGCACCAAAGGTTTTCTATCTCCTCAGGACTTCAGGCTGCCACACAGCTCCTCAGGAACATCATGTCCCTTTTGGCAGCCTGGGACTCTGGAATTCCAGAGAGAGGTGGTCTGCTTCATCATTACCTGCGCTTTGTGAAAGACTCGTCAGAAGACGCTTTCTGTGGGACTTCTGCCCTTTTCCTGACAGCTGATGAGACCAGCCCTGAAGTGACTGTTGCAGCTTGATGGGGAAAGCCTGTCCTGAGAATCAGTGTTTCCTTCCACTGTGACTTTTGGTGGTGATGGTTTCCGAAGCTGGAATTTACATTGTGCTCATCAGAGTTACTGCAGTTGCTCTTAAATAAAAACAAACTTATGACAACAAATGAAACATTTACATTCTTGATCCATCTCCTTCCTCTTTTGTAAGGAAGAAGATAAACCAAGGGGAAACTGTGGAAGTTACACTGAAACTTTTGCATTTCATAACATATTTATGGCTGTCACAATATATATAAATCCTGTATCTTCAGAAATACTAATTTTATAAGCATCTTGTTAAGTTTACTCTAGTTTGCCATTAGGCTGGCATATATTGTGTCGCTATGGTATATGAAGGTGGGACCCTAAAACACATTAGCCTCTGAGTGGTAGTATTTTGCCAATTATTTGTACAAAGGAAAGAGGGTCTAGGAATAACTGTAGTGGGCTATTAAACAAAAGAATTCTGTAGTCAGGTCAGGTGAGCATAGATCCAGAATTTTATGATGCCTTTGCAAGTGGAGAGCATAAGAGTTCATAAACAACCTGCAAGATGAGGCCTATCCAGTTCAGGGCATGGGGAGCGAGGACCTTGCACAGATCGAAGGTTTGCAGCCCCATTTTTAACAACCGGGTGTTTTTATGATAAATAATAATTGCAGTTGTGAGTTGGAGTTAGGGACTGTCAAGCTTCTGGTATAAATTAACTTCTCCACTTCTCAGACCATCATAGGCTTGATTCCCTTTGTGTATTAGTATAGGCAGTTGCACTGAAGTTTGGTGTTGCCACCCCCTGTGGGAACTGCCAAGTTCTGAATGCTGCAGGAGTGAGATGGGGCAGCTGGATAGTATCTTCTGATAATTTGTACCTCATAACTGTCTTTTGGGGCTCCATCTCTTGTCAGCTCTTTTCTCGTTATTAGGCTTTTATATTGTTACATGAAACGAACTAGTTAGATGCCAGTTTTTCAATTATTTGTTTTCCTAAACTAACTCAAATTTTTGAAATTGTATCAAGGTATAATGTATGCTTGCATGGTAAACCACACAAGATTTAACTGTAATAGTATAGCCAATCTTATATAAGAATTTTAAATAGAGTATCTTAGCAGGATATTACCAGGCTTACTATCTTTTGTTCTAGTAGAAGCAAAATGAGTGACAAATATGAGCACTGTTTTCCTTGGAAACCAGCTCTTTCTCTGACTATACACAGGTTTAAAACCTGCTGATCTTTATTCCTAACTATTTCAATTATATGTGCATTTAGCTGTATCTATTGGTTGTGTATCAGCCATGTTATATTTTATCATGTTAATTACCAGTACATTAGTCTTACATTGCATATCATTAGTTATTATGTTGTTAGAGATTAATTTTTGTTTATCTTGGAAAAGACAAGTAGTCTCCAGTAATGTCTTGTAAAAACATATATAGTGCTAAAAACATTCTTACTGTTTATTTTACAGACATTTCAAAACTACTGCAAGGTTAATTACTCTGATTACTTAATAAGCAAGGATGGACTCAACATTAAAAAGGTATCGTGGTTGGAGGTCATATATTAAAAGACAAGGCTGGTACTGCTGCTGCCCTGCCATGTGTACCTTAGGGTAAGTAGGCTGTTTCTACTTCCAGGAGTAGTTGGCTGGTACCTTCCATGAGCACTGCACTCATTTTCCCTCCCCCCGCAGAAAAAAAAAAGGCGGGGGGGAGAAAAGTGAAAATGGGAGGTAACATGCCCTCTGGTCCTTAGACAGGATTGTAAATTGGTCATTGCCATGAGAGTGTTTATTATCATTTCCATTACAGGGGATGAATGGTTGTCTGTCCCTCTGCAAGAAGAAAAAAAGTGTGAACACGTAAGACTTTAAAGACTTTGGATGTCTTTCCTGACTACTTTTTCTGCTCCTGTGGACAGGAGACGAATGATTCAGATTAATAATATGTAAAGAATTAATTGTTATACAAGAGTTATTTTCCTCAGATAAGCAAGGTCTTCCTGCTCGAGAGTGACACAGTCATGCATTTCGATTGTATCGTGGAGTTGAGTGTAATTGTACAGCGAAAGTGTAATGACGGATATGTCTTTATCAACCTGTTCCCTGCATTGTGTTTTTATCACTGCCATCTGCTCTGCTGCGAGTGGCAGCTGCCAGGTCTCACAAATAGCGCTGTCATGTACTTTCATGTAGAACAACATATTGTCATAATTTCTCTGATATTACTAGATGGAATAACTTTAAGCGAGATAAGGTGACATTTTGCATGGCACTTTGGAATGCGTTTCATTGCAGTGTGTGTAGGACACACAATGTTCTTTCTGGAGCAGGCTATAACAGCACACCCAGTTCTACTTCCAGAAATCACTGGAAAACGCTTATTTTTCCAAAAACATTATGTAACATCCATCTGGGACATATGTGTCAGTGCTGAGATGCAACTGAGACATAGTCACTATTAGTATTGCTTACACATGTAGCCTTAGTTACCTTTGCTGGATGGAAATTATGTAAGTTGGACTATTTTTAAAATTTAGTTTTTTCTTTTTTTTTTGCTTATATCAACTTGAATCTCCTTTATATTTGCAAACATGTTCAACAGCTCCTTCAACATTAAAAAAAAAAACCAAACCAAAAAATCTTTACAACAAATCTTTACAAAAATCTTTATGGCAGTAAGTACTCTTTCTGTTGTCTCAGCTGGACCCTAGGTAGGAGTTTTAATTTTAGACTAGGCCAGATTCCAGTGGGTGTCCAGCCTAAGCCAATCCTCTGGGCTCTCTTGAGTTGTTTGAGAGAGAGATGTCTTTTGAGAGGGATCCATCCCAGCCTGAGATGGGATACTTGGGGTAGGCAAGCAAGGGGAATAAATTGCTCTTTGTGGGTGTCTGTTCCTTCACAGAAGGAAGCTAAAAGACTAGCTTAGATGGCCTTCTAGCCTCTTCAGCAGATGAATGTAGGTGAGGCGAATCGCATACTGAATATATGCCAACACATCCTCTTGTTCTGAATGCCTGCCAAAATCTTGCTGGTGCATCAAGTGTAGGAAGATATTTGGTGTAATCCACCTTCGCAGAGATGCCTCTCCTTAAAAGTGATGAGGTACATCCTCTTTGACATATTTATTTCATTCTTTTGGATGTGTACTGAGTGCAGTTTCTACTACACAGGTAGTCCCAGTGATTTCTAGAAAAAGTGGCTGGCTAATCTCTTCTTTCTGTTGCAGTCCCTATTGCTACTTTTAAGGGACGAACAGCAAGGAAGGAAAATGGTGTGTAACTCAGAAAATACACCTGTCTGCTGCAATATACCTGTCTTATGCACGTCTGTTGTAAAACTGTGACACCGTATTTGTCTCCCTACTGGAAAGATTTACAAGGAAAACTGATTGGGGGTATTTCTTCTTGCTAATGAGCATTGAAGATAAACAGTCTTTCTGATAGGAAAAAAAACCCAGTTGTGATAAAGAAGGTGGAATATTTATTCTTGATTCTTGCATCATTTTCTTTTTCGAGTGCAATAGAATCCAAAATGCTGAACAGCTGATCAACAATTTAAAGGATGGAGGCAAAGAGACTTGCTTGCTGGTCAGCCTGTTTGGAATGGTGTGGTACGTGGAAAGGTTTTCTGACAGAAGTGTGGAAGAAAGCCAGGGCATGGCTCCTCTACATTTCTCTGTCTCGTCCAAATGGATATGTAGCTTTGGCACTTCATCACTAGCCAAGCAGAGGCCATTTGAATTGTGAATAGCGTTCTCCCAATGGCAAACAGAAGATCAGGCCAGAGAAAAGTCTCTTGGCATTTAAATGAAGTCATACACTCTAGAAATGTAAGTCTTCCCTGTTGTTCCAGTAGTGCATTTCAAGAACTGATAGAGGCTCCTGGCATTGTACTGATCTCGAGTGCACAGCAGATCACCTTTTTATCCTAAGGGTAGGGAAGCGTCATTTTCATTAACCATACTTTATATGTATATATGTACCTTAAGAGGAAGAATATATATATAAAGGTTTTTTTTCTTCCTCCCAAGATTTACAAATCTCATTTGAAACTTCTGTTTGATTTATCCCCCAGGCTGGGGCTATAAATACTGCATGGGGTTTTTTTGTGTGCTCTGTTTTAAGTATATTTAGAAGTGTACACAGTTATTTGTGTTCATACATCACATTCTTATTAATGAGCACAGTATAATTTTTGGCTGTATTGACTTTTGTTTCTGTGGATGTTTTTAAAAGATATTTTAAAGGCTTTACTGGAGTTTGCATGTGCTTCAGAAATTAAATTTAGTCTGTGATTTTATTACCCTTTTTATTTAATTTATCTTAACTGTTGCTTTCAAGCTGTGAACCAGCTGTTGACTTTGAAAAAACATTGTTCAATTTGAAAGGAGCATTTTAAAGCTTAATGTAATGGCTGTAAGTAATCACTACAGCAATTATATTCTCTGGTGTTGTGCGTCACTATAATAATATTGGAGGTTGTGAGAAAATGCAGGAGAGAAACACATCAAGCCCAGACTTCTCAGTTTTGCCTGTGATGCCCAGCATCTCTGTTTTGTATATAGCTTGGTGTCACTGCTTGAATTGTGGCAGAAAAACTGAAGCTCCCCTCCGTTGTGGCTCTGTGTGTGCCCAGCAGGAATCGAGGGCTTCTTCTGAGCATTCTCTGTCGTCGTTCTTCTCAGACTGGACAGGTTTTTTTCTTTCTCCATATGGGCAGATTGTAGATAGACACTTGCTGCAGTGGCAGAAGCCCCTGCTGATCTCCTGCCTTTTCCTGGCTAGTTCCAAGATGTTGCATTTAACATAGGGTGGAATTTTGGTTTTCACTCTTCTTCAGCAGTTGCGTACCCACCTTGCAAAGCTCCTCACAGGGCATACAGAGAGTCTGGCCAGGGCAGGAGTGCTTGGCATCCTGCAAAGTCAAGTCGTGCTGACTTTGGAAGGTTCTGAAGGTTGTGCTCCCCTTGTGCTCTGGAAATGAGCAGCTGATTGCCATGGTGAGGAGAATTGATAGGAAAGTTAAGGGTGTATTTTTGTCCACATTCTGAGAAGTAACATCTTCCATTTATTTGTGAGCAGCTCTCTAGTTCAAGCAGGCTGGGGCTCTTGGGGAAGAGAACTTTTTGGGTCACTGCAGTGAAGATAAGAGAAGCAGCACACACTCAGGATCCCTTCGTGTTGTAACAAACCACGAGAATGCTGTGCAGCTTCCTCTGCCCTGGAAATTCTCTCCATAATGATTTTAAAAGGAAGGTAATATTCATCATTGTGGGAGTGGGCTACATTTCACAATGAGTCACCAGCTGTGCTTACACACAGCTTGTGTTTGAAAACTGTGGGCTATAGTGGTGCTCTAAAAAGATGGTCTGCCGGATCGCACAGCTGTGCAGGACCTAGCCCCTGCTCTGCTTTTGCCAGTGGGTGTTGCACAGCAGGTTCAAGTCACCAACCAAGCTAAACCATCAGCTCCCATTGACAGCTTTGTGAAGCAATAATGCAGCTGGGCAAGACCCAGTAGGAAGCTTAGATTCAGCAATATACTAAGCCTTCCCCAAAATTACTTTGCAGCAAGATCCTTCAGAATAAGGATCTAATGAGAGCAAGATCTGAGCTAATGCAGTATAGTAACAATGACAGTAAGAGCAGTGCAGGGAGGTAGAGGCACTGAGAGCTTGGGACAACTGGGAGACCAGGCTTATTACTGAGACAAAATTGCTGGTGTTTGGTTGCTGTAGGATGATGCATTTCGAAGTGGGTTTTGTGATGGCACTTGTAATGGATGGTAGTCATGATGATACGATTGGGATGATCTTCTACTGAGAGGTAGTCCTGCTTTGGCAGGGTAACACTCAGCTAGAGTGACCTGTACTTTATCTTAAAAGAAAAAAGTAAGATTAACATGAGTGTGAAAGCATACCCATGTGTATCTGTTTGTGCAGCATGCATCTTTATGACATCTGCAGCATGTATGTAGTTTCCCTTTTCTCCACCTGTGTGTGGTGCAGAGGAAAGCAAAAGCACTGATAGAGATCTAGGTGTGCTTAGAGATCAGGTGTATCCCTTCCAGACAAGCGAGGGAGACGCTGGGCTGCTGGCCATGGATTTGGCAGAGAGGGATAGAGGCAGAATCCTCATTGTGACAAAGGCGATATGACATGTGAATTACATTATATACATATAGGTATGTATAAATTAGACATTCAAAGAAGGTAACTGCTGGGATGGAGACAGACGTGGAACAGCGTGTTCTGGAAAGTTAAAAGCTTAGCCAGCGTCCCAAGGTATTTTTTAATGTAGCAGAAAGAAATTCCTTTGGGTGCAGCAAATGAGACACATAAAGTGTAATGCCCTGTGAAATCACAAAGAGCCACTTTCAACAGATGGAAAAAACAACTTTAATACAAAACCAAAAATTGATAGACTCTGCTTTTGATAATCCAAATATCAGGTTACACTTTAACAGTATCCATTACTGTCTATAAAGTATATTTCAGTTGTTAAATGCACTTGCTGGTTTGTCACTATATAGAATTTAAAGTGATGAATCCTATATTCTTCTGTCTTCTTCACTCTAAGAAATTAAACAAAGTCTGTGACAAATGGCTCCCAAGTTACACATGCTATTTCAGTCTGCTGCCTGCTGCACCTGTGCCGCTGTTCTGAGCATGGAACCAAACCCCTTGTTTTGAAGCTGCTTTTAGGAGTCCCTGTGGCAGGGGATGCTAAGAGCTGTGAGTGGACACAGATGAACTGCCCATTGCCAATGGCAAGTTGTGGACTGACACCCTAGAGCCAGGGAGCTTTCCTGTGTTCCCGGAGAAGGAGCATCATCATGCAAATGGGATAAGAGTGCTCACCTTCCCCTCATCTGACCTTTCTGATACACACCTCCGCAGTGGGGGCACCTCTTCCAGCTGTCCTGTGCTGCTCAGGGCAGCTTCAGGCAGGATTTCATGGGAACACTGGGCTGAATATTCGTTCCCAGGGTCAATGCTGGCACTTGGGAAAATCCCCTGTGCACCAGTCATTGTAACCTAATCAGGGAAAACCTGAAGACAGCACGGGGTGGGGGAGGAATCAGTCTTACTCTTTTTGGAATGCCTGAAGTCACTAGCATGTGAGTAAACGTGACATACTGAAGTCTTGGGACTCCTGTAGAGAAAGGCAAGTCTCGCAAGTCTCTTGGAGTTCTCTGGAGGAGGCAGAAAACATGTGGGACAGAAGAACTGGATTTATATATTCCACTTGGCTTTCCAAAAAGAATTCAGCAAGGCCCCTTGTGAAACACTTCTAAATAAAGCAAGCAGCTATGGGTTGAGAGGACAGGTCCCCAGGTGGACACAGAACTTAAAAAGCGTATAGGAGTAAATGGCCAGTTTTCACAGTGAAGGGAGGTCACCAGAGGAATCCTGTGGGATCCATGCTTCAGCTGTTCGACATACTCAGGCGTGGTCTGGAGAAAAAGATGAACGATGATTGTGTGTTTGCTGACAGTTCTCAGCCTTGCAAGGTAGTAAAAATAGGAGTTCACTGCAGAGCACTGCGCAAACTCTTCTATACAGTGAGTGACTGACCTGGTGTAATTCAGTGCAGAGAAACAGAAAGTGACGAGCAGAAGGAGGAAGAATGCTAATTTTCTGTATGCAGTGATGAGTGCAGAGGTGATTGTTAAGTCATGAATGAGACCTGGGATTGTAAAAAATACTCATATGGAAATGCTGGCGTAGCACTCAGTCATAAAAGTAAATAACATGTTGGGAGTTCTTAGAGAAGGAACAAAACAGGTAACAGGATTATGTCCCTGCATAAATTCTCGATGTTGCACACCTTGAATACTCTATGCAGTGCTGTTCCCCCTTTTCAGAAAGCAAAGAATTGAACTAGAAAATGTTAGACAAGAGAGACAAAGCTGATCTGAGATCTGGAATGGCTTCTTTATGAGGAGAGCTTTGCCATGGAAAAGAGACAATTAAATGGAATATGTGTGTATAAAATCATGTGGAATAGGAAGGATGAGAAAGGAATGATTGTTCACGGCCTCTGTTCATGAAGGAGCTGGGGATGGAGGGAAGGATGTGACAATATGTGTCAAACTTGAAGCAAAAAAAAAGGAGTTACTTATTCACACTGTGCATACTGGAAATGCAGAACTCCTGGCTCCAGGATGTAGTAAGTGCTAAAAGTTTCAAAATATGAAAGCATAAAATATGAAAGCATAAAATAGAAAAATCTATTTGTGAATATTAAATACCAAAGAGCCACCCCAGTCTGACTCAGGAAGTTCCAAACTGTATGCACGTCACTAGAGGCTGGGGACGTGCTGCTACGTGCTTTCCTAATTCTCATATTCTTTTCTCTGTGAGACCGTCAGTGAGACCCTGGGAATGTTTATGGAGGCTTCTGTGCTGTGGATGGTGATCTAAGTCTGTGCACTTTTTGGTGAGTGTTCTTAATGCCTGTGCAAGGGGATAGAGCAGCCTGCTGGCATGGAGGAACCCACGAGGTTGTGGCCTTTCTAGATGGAAAATTTGAATGAGTTAAGCAGCCACTGGCTCCAGTCTCCACCATTCCCACTCCTTTGCACGATTTGTTGCTCACTGTGTAGCAACAAGAGTGATGGGGGTAGAGTTCAGGGCTTCCTCTCACTCCATGGCTGTGTTGCTGTCAGGATGGAGCCAGCTCTCCGGCTTTTCCTCTGCAGGAATCTTCCCATTTACATGCCTCAGAAATAATTCCTGTGAATTTAATTAATCACAGTTTACATGGTAATAACCCTTGGAATATTTTTTATGGGTAAATAATGTGTATCCCCTGCTGTTTGTGGGGGTCTGCTGGTTCCAACATTCAATTATGGCATAATCTACTTCCCATTAAATGATCAGAGAGTGAGACCAAAGGAAACTAACAGCAGCGGGAATAACTGGCAGCTACTTTGTGTCTGGGGCATGGACGTACCTTCTTAAGGTACAGAAGCCCCTGCAGCGAAGCCCCTACAGCGAAGAAGAATGCATTTTTTTGGTGCTGTGAAGCGAGGGAGTGTCCAGTTGGCAGCGTGGTGCTGTGCACAGGGACCTGGCTACTTCTCCGTACAAGGAGCCTTGTTCCCAGAGAAGTTTCATGTGAATGAGGCTACTCAGCCCCTAGTACGTGACCAACTCCAGTCATTTTCCTCGCTGCATGCCTGGCTGCGAACTCTGGGGCGAGGGGGCGTGGGAATGCCTGTCTGCAAGATTTTGTTCAGTCCCTCTTCTCCTATCAGGCAGGCTCAGAGCAGCTCCAGACGGTCACAACTATATCACTTTCTTGTGAGACAGTGAGGAGTGTCATTGTCACCCAGCACCTTCGACAGAAGAGAAGGTGAAGAGGCTTACCCAGGGCTGCACAGTATGTCTGCAAGGGAGCAGAGTCAGGACTTCACGTGTCTGTTGCTGGGAGTTGCCAGTCCCATGCTCCGCTGCAGCCAGACGAGCCTTTCTGCTGAGTGGTAGTCCAGGAGGTGACATGCCAGCTTGGCTTGCAGCCAGATGCACAATCACAACGCGCGTGGGGAGAACGACTCTGAAGTGAGGTGATGTCTGGCTGGGAAGTGCTTGTGCAGGGGCACACTCCAGTCCCTGCACTACGATTATCCTAAGCAACAGTATATTTTTCCCAATTTATGTTTCCTTTTCCTCCCTTGTCTTTGCTATTTTTGCTTTTATTTAGTGTTGTATTCTCTGTTGTAATTACTTCTTTAATCTGTAATGTTGCTGCCTGCCTGACTCCCCCAGCTCCTGGGTGCCTTCAGGACCAGCACTGTAAACAAGTCATGGTGTCTCTCAACAGCAAGGTTCCTGCTGAAATAGCTCCCTAAATAAATAAAAGGCAAATTGGATATTGGAAAAGAACTTTAAATAACATCTGAATTCCTAGGGAACTACATCTTACATCTCTGAAAGGGACAAATGGGTTCAACATAAGTAATAATCCTCTGGAATGAAAAATAAAGAAACACTGTTCACCAGCCTCTGTGGGTTGGAATGAGAATAGACTTTGGTGATAAATAAAAGCAAAATGCAAAGATGTCCCCGGGTGGTAGATGGGAGCAAAAGATTTAAACATCATTGGACTATAAACACATGATCTCTGAAATGTGCCATAGCTTGCCTCCAGATAGCTGCTTTGGATATGATGGGTCTAGCTTTTTCCTCCTGTGTAATGGGAAGAAGCTAAAAACCCTTTATGAGACAGCATTGCTGGCAGGCCTTTGCAGCACATGCTAGGCCATGACCTTCCCATATGGAGTTGTGCCTTTCAAACACAGCCTCATTGTGCTGAATTCTAGCTCTTTAATGAAATGTAACTAGTTGAAATTCTCACAGTGATTTTCCTTCCAATCTTTCCCCATACTGATGCAATGCTAAAATCCTCTCTTATTCCCACTTCATATGATCTATTTGTGTTTGCATTTTGATTGCTATGTCCCTGCTGTTTGGTACTGACTCCTTCTCCACACCTTCAGGAGTTTATGACTGGCCAAGCCCCTGAGAAGTGTGCACATCGGCTCCTGGCATTCTCCTCCTCTCCTGTGCGTGACATGCCCATCCTTTTGGTTCTGGGGCAACTGATTTCTGTCACTGCATAGACCAGATGCTTTGTCACTGGGTGCTTTGCTTCCTGAGTGGTAAAGCCCTCTGTTGAAGTAGGATGGGTGCCTATTGTCTGTGACTGTGATCAAGCAGCTGAGCTTACTCACCACAGCTCACCCACACCACAGTGGGTGTGATGGCACGTGCCGTCAGGGAATTCCCATGCGTGTCCCATCCAGTGCATCACAATGTGAAGCAGGGAGTGTGAGTTTTGCTACCCTTCATCTCCTTCCATCTGTTTGCTCCCTCAGTTACAGGCAGTGGGTATAGCTACTGCTACTACTGCCCTACTCTTCGTCCTCCTCTGCATCTCCTGGGTGCATGTCCTATGTGAAGAAAAGTTGATTCTTGCTCCTAAGAGCCAGAGCCGAAGATGAGCACGTTTAGTGCCATAGAAAAAGCCCTTCCTTTTGAGACACACTTTATCTTTGCTCAAATGAAATTCTTCATGTGCCTGTTTATGAAAACCAGTCCAAATTACTCCCTGCCCAGCAGGGTTGTGCTGCACCCTGCTAATGATTTAATAGCAGCTCCTGAAGAGGGCAGCATGGGTTAGCTGATGCTCCTTCATGTGGCCTTTATATTCCAGCCATGTCTGAGGCAGAGCTAGTGAAATGTAAAAGAGCATTGAAGGAATTGGTAGTAAAACTCTTGGCTCTGTGATAAGATGCCTGGGCTGAGCAGACAGAGTTATCCCCGTTCCTGTTCCTACAGGAGAACGCGGCTCTCACCAGCAGTTGTGCTGCCTGCTGACGTGAAATGCCCGATGCCTGTGGGACCTGTCTGCAGGTCAGTCCTGCTCTGCTGTCCAGGGGAGAGCACAGACACAGGAGAGCACGTGTAGGAACCTCAGCTGCCCCCCTCTCTTTAAAAGACTGACACTGCATACCGGGTGGATTTTGAGACTCCAGAGTTGTGGACAGGTTGTTGTTAATTGCTGAGCACTGATGTTCACTCACCTCTGTGGAATGTACAGAAAATAACAAAATGAAAACACAGATCCCTTACACCAAGGAGCTTGCACAATGGCAGGGTATGAAGTACTTTTATGACTAAGAGGAAGACACTGGGAAACCTAAGGGAAGGGATTAGCTTCGTTAATGAATCCTGGGACTTTGGTGCCTGACTGTCTTACAGGTGATGAATGAACTGCTTTTTCCCTTGAAGCAGAAACCAGCCTGGTCTTAAGCATACAACAAGACCGGAAAATCACGTGGAAGTACTTGTGACACCCACATTAATACCAGATGAACTAATCAGGATTAATGTTAGTGGGAGTAATACCAGTGGATATCACAATGATTAGACTATTATAATAATGAGTTTTCCAGGGAGGATGATGACAGGTGATTTATATACTGTACAGGTATTTCTTCTGTGTATCCAGATGATAAGCAACTCTGGCACTTTGCTGCAAGAAGTTGGGACTTTTCCTTATTACTGAAGTTGGCCAGAATGTGGCTCCCTTCTAACTAGGTAGTTGGCCAAAAAGGTCCTGGGCAGGAAGAGAGGGAGGGCTGGGTAGAGGAAGAGGTTGCTGGTGTTTCATTCCTTAACTGCTTGGATAGAGCTGTTGTGAACCTAGCCCTGAGATGTTTTCTGGCCTCACTGGGAAAAATGAGGAGAACTCTGGAGTTGTGATGCAGGATCAGTTTTATAAACACCAGAGTACTCACAGGCAGTAAGGTGGTGAAGGTCTGACTGCTGTTTTGTCATCAAACTCTGCCTTTCTGCTGTACAGGCATCGGCTGCTTTCTGTTTTGGTATTCAAAAGAAATATATCCAGTGGAGTATAAACCACAGTGGTAACAACAGTTTCACACGGTATATATGTGTACAGTGTTTGGCCACAGAAGGCCATGATCTAACTGTGCTAGGAGTCACTGTCATGTGTAATAGTGATTGCTCAGAAAAAATGAGGAACCTAAGGTATTAAGAAAAGGTAGTTGCAATTTTCCATGCATGGCATTTCATCCTTCACCATTTTTTCTGTGTCTTTGCTAAGGACTGACTGTAATTGTTGCCATTTAGGATGAACAGTCACTTCTCCGTAGACTTTCCACCATCTCTGTAGGCTGGCAAGAGATAAGGAGTTATGGTACTCCTGTGCAAAGCCTATTCTGCCAATGTGTCGTCAAATATTTTGGAAGAAATTTCTTCTTCTCTGGAACTGAAATCAGAGGACAGGGAGGCTACCCAGTAGCTTGTTGAGGATGCAGAAATGATGTAGCATTTGAAGGTCTCATGGTAGATATTGAAGGTCTTTTATTGATTTGTTGACAGAGCGACCAGGGCAACAGCTGAATTTCTTTTTTCTCCTCTCTCCGCTTGAGTTGATGGATAGCTGGATCCTATCCAGAGTTCCATTTTGGACTTTAGAAGCTATGTGAGTACCTGTGTCCCATCTTCAGCCTCATTAGTTAAATACACAGCTTTCTACCTTTGATTCCCACCTTTGGGAAGGTAACACAATATTACCATTATTCTCAGTTTTATAATCACTTTTAAAAATTAAGTCAAATGTTTGATAATAATAATAATAATAATAATGATTTTCAATGTAAGCCTGAAAAAATGAAAATAAGTTCAGAGCATTTTCAACATTGAATTTTCATTATGGGTATTTCAGCTGCTTCCCTCTCAGCGAGGATTGCTCATTTATTCCAACTGCTGTGTGCTTTGCGCAGTAAGACCTGGGCAGCAAATAAGTGGGAGAGTGCCACAGACGCTGAGCAAGCTGTGTTCATTCCGATTCCTGCAGCAGGTTAAGGTTGAATAGTGAGTTAAAAAGCCAAGGCTGACACTGCTGCCTAAAAATTAAGTGTCATGTGTTTCAACTGTACTTGTTTTGGGGTAGAATGAGATCCGAGGCGGCATCTTTCAGGTGATAAAGTCCTGTGTGTCCTTCTGCTTGCACACTGAGAAATGACTTGGAGGCAAGTTTCCAGATGAAAGCAGCCAAAAAATTCCTGGGATTTTTCCATCATTTTTATGATTCCTAAGCAGGGACAGCTCTGTCTGCCGCAGGAAAGAGCTCTGTGCTCTGCAGCAGGTTAATAGGCTCCTTTTTCTTTGGAAATGCTGTAATTCCTTTCCTGTCACCATAATCCTCAACCCTCAAGTGACAATGTGGGCTCCTTAGAGCCCTGTCCAGAGGAGATGCTGTGTGTTGTAATCTGGCAGAGAGGTAGTGTCCTGAGCCAGAGCTGCTTGCCCACCCACATCTCCGTCTGGGAACTAGGGATACATGCAGGAGGGCTGAGCACGAGGGCACGGCGCCGGTGTGACCTTGTGCTGGTTGTGCTTCTTATTTCAGTGGATTAGAAGCAATCTGCATGAAGCGTTGGTTTGGAAGTGTTAGTCTGAAAATGTATGTAACCCTAGGCATATACACCTAGAGTTAATGTGTTACCAGTGTAATACCAGAGGACTTTATTACATGCTGTTTACATACACAAATATGTGTTTATGAAAATTGTCCCCCATCGGTACTTCTGTTTTATTTTAAAGAATCTGAATCATGAAGGGCAGCTGGTAATCTACATTAAAGCAAGACTGTGCTGTGCTACACTGCCACTTGAATGCTTAAATACCCCAGAGGTTCATTTGCAGATTTGCTCAGGTGACCATGTCATCTTTACATGCAGCTCTGAGGGTCTCTTGGCCAGGTCCAGAATGGGAAGGAATGCAGGCCAGCCTTGATTACTAATTACCTGCATTCTGAACGTACTCTTTTTGATGCTTGAATTCATCTATTTTTAAAACTGTGATTAGACTTTGCAGATATCTCAGTGATATGCAAATGTCAGGCTGGGAAGTAGCCTTGCGCCCAAGGAGAGCTTCTGTGAGGTGGTGGTTCCCAGCAGAAGCATTCCTGCTGTGACCACAGGGTGCTCTGAATAGGCAACACTCGGTCCTGACAGGCTTGGGGCTTGATATTGCCCTTTCAGAGAGATTCTGTCTTTGCTTAACTTCCTCCCTAGTGCTTTCTGATCTGTATTGCTATATTGCAAAATAAAATGCCTGATTCATTTCTAGATTAACTTGGTCTCTCCTTCACAGCGTAGATTTACTAAGGATCTCTGCAGGGGAAATCAAATGGAGTGCCCTGGCGGGTGGTAAAGACATCTGGGAACATTTTGTGTCATCCTACTGAAGCATGTTAGGTCTCTTGTCACCAGCTAAAGATCAAGATGCTGCATTCAGCTCATTTGTTTCAGAATTAAAATAGGAATACGTGAAGACTGCCAAGGCCTTTCCATGGTGCTGGGCTGTCTCCACAGTGAGCAGTCCCACAGACAAGAGTGGAGCTGGTATGATTTACACCAGCTTTGAACCTAGTTCCCTGCACTCACTTTTTTTGTGCTCTGCACAGTGGTAAGATGAGCAGTTGAGCTTTTGCTAGGGAGTATGTCAAACTTGCTAATTTTGCTCAGTCTTGGATTAAGAGAGCAGCAGTACTGCCTAGAAGCGGGAACCGGAGAGTTCCATAATTTTGCCACCAGAACACCATTAACTAGAAAGTGATCTGTAAAGCAAGCTCTTGTCTTGTCTGTCTTCTGTCTGTCAGTTTGCCAGGCGTGGACATTAGACAGTGTTCATAGAGGAGTAAGTTACACTTGTCTCTCCCTGGTTTGTGCCCCTGGGATGAAATGACAATACAGCACAGCTGTACTAACCGTGACACTGACAATCTTTCTCGTTTGGTAGATTCAAGAAAAGGAAAGGAAGGGCATGTACACTGACCATCTTAAAAGCAGTTGAGAAGGGGGTGAGAGCACTATGGTGTCCGCTGGGGTCTCCAGGAGCTATGCAGAGCTCTGCCTTTTGAGGCCACCAAAGGAATTTCTGCCTGCCAGTGAAGAGGTTTTCCTCTCTCAGGAGCTGCATAGAGTTCTGGTTCCATTTCTCTGCCTGGATTCACATTTTCTTCCAGATAGGTGACTATATCCAATGTCTTTGGGAGCAATTTTTGTAGCCTGTTTGCATAGCAGGGCTCAGCTCCTGAATTACCAGCAGCTGCCTAAGCCACCAGGGGCCCAGGGAGGAGGGCCCTAGCAGAGCAGGTCAGGACCACATGAGCAGGGCAGCCACATGCACCTCGGAAGAGACAGAGGTAGTAAAGGCCATGGCTCTGATCGTAATGGCTGAGTAAGGCCGGGAGGCAAGATGAGACCATCCAGCCAGTGAACGGTGAATGTCTTTGCTATTTGTAATTGGCTTGTGGCTCCACAGAGCCTCTTCCCTAACTGTTAGTGCTCTCATCTGCCCTCCACTCCTGATCCTTGCATCTGCCCTTGCTGGCCTTCTGCTTTTGTTCTATTTTTCTGCTAATCACTCTCTGTCTTCTGTCTCTTGATCCTGCCATGTAAAACACGGGCTGTACGTAATAAAATCAATGGAATTTCTACTCAGACATGACATGACAGACCAACCAGTGGAGTCTGAGCAAGGCAAAGGCAGCCTATAATTAACACCTCTTACAGAAGTGCAGAAAGGTTGTCTCCCTGCACAGAGGCACAAGGGCATGCCCTGTCCAGACAGGCTGGCTCCCCGGCACTTGGCTTGGCTTGCAGGAGCCAGAATTCTGTTCGTTGCACATCTTTCTTTGTAAGGAGATGCTGGGTAACAAATTCAGCGTGGTGGCAGCTGGCTGTTTTAAGTCAGACTACACTGCAGGCTGCTTCCAGGTGGCCTCGGGAAGAGACTGATTTTAGCAGCTTAAGCCACCCACTTTTCAGAATCAGACTAGTCTTGTCCTGCGTGCTCCACACAGACTCTTCCCAGTGCATTCAGACCCGTGCAACTTTTGAGGCTGAAGACCTTGGTCTGTTTTCTGTCTGTTGTTATTTTCTAATAAATTTTTCTGTAGATACAGCATTATGCTAAGATAATTAAAGCAAATATTGTTTCTTGATACAAAAACGAGTCTTTGCACACAAAAATTATTCTGATAAAGAAGCTTTGAGAATTTATTAACAATTAACCATGTGCAATCAAAACATAAGTTTTTTCCTACTACATAGATGTTCAGAGTTGTTAAATTTGACTTTCCAGAAATGGTTGCCAGTAGCATAATTGAGCATCTAACTAAATATATTAGTGCAGTTCGCTACCTATAAAGTACATTTTTGCAAGTTGAAAGTCTCAATCCAGGCCCACGGATTTGCACATTTTCAGCTCTGTAACGTTACCTCGGCTGCTGAAGTGCGGAGACCAGGGCTGAACCTCCCAGTGTTCTTAAAACAAACCAAGAAATCACTCTTGTTTTGTGGGGGTTGGTGGGACAAGTTGTGTTTTAACATAGCAAATAAAGTACCGGATGATTTGAGCTGTGCAGGTTCCAACCACTTTGTAATCCATGTTGGAGAACTGTTTAGAAGATGAACCCACCCATGGGCCAAACTCGTGGTTGGTACAAGCAGCGCGTGGGCGCTCCCAAGCCCAGAGTTGGCTGAAGTTGTGCCTGGCCGTGGCAGTGGTGTGGAGCCATGATTACCTTGCATCAGAGTAATTAGGCAGCGAGTTGCATGGCTGCCTCGCATGTGTTCCCCCAGCAGGGACTCATCTTCCCTGGTCTGGGGTAGCGCCCTGTGAGCCGTGATGTTTTCCCGCAGCCTGTTAAATGTGTTTGCTTTACATCGCGTTTCCTCTGCAAGAACAGAAGAGCTCTAGATATATTCTAATGATAACCATTCGTTCAGGCTACTGCAGAAACTAGGACCACCGGAATTGTAAACATTGTTAGTTTTCCTTATCTTGTAATTCAGCTGAAATTTGAAAAAAGTGTTTGTTATGGGGCTGGATCCGCCTGCACGGTCAGCTCTCTGTGGGACCTCAGATATGGCACATCCACTCAGGGTCTCTGTGTGTGGCATGCGAGGGCCAGTTCGTGGGCCAGTTAGTTAGCTGGTTGGCCCTCACTGGCTGTTACCATCTCAGAAAGAAATGCTCCCAGACTTGTGAGCGGACCGGCACTTCTACTGTGAGATTGTGTGGGAGAGACAGAGGGTAACAGGACTCAGGCTGAAGAGGTGACTGCACTTCTGCTTTTTAGACTCAGCCTGCTGAAACTGGCCAGTGAGACCAGTGAGGCCAGTTTCAGCATGAAGTGCTTTTACAGCAGCAGGGGCTCTCTCTGAGACTCCAGGCTGAGGAATGTGATGGTGTGAATCTGTCAGACTGCTCCCTGCCAAGACATGTTTGTGCTTGGAAATGCAGCTTTCTCCACTGTGTGGTTCTGGCCTGACAGACTGTCCTGAGCTCGTCGGCTACTGGTGCGTCACAGTCTTTTGGGACTCCAACGTTCTCCCTCTGCCTCCTGCACCAGAAAGATTCTCCAGGGTGTTTCCTCTGTCATAATCCAGTGGCTGCTTCTTTCTCTCCACTGGTCCCCAGGTTGTGACAGGCTGCTGCCATTTTGGCTTTTGTTGTTGCAAATATGGTCCCCAAAAAGCTGGAGAAGCAGCCAAAGAGTGAGAAGAGTTTCCAGGAGAAAAGAATAAACTTTTTGATGAAATTCAAGAGAAACCTTGACTCCACTGCAGCATGTCAAAGCCAGGTCAAGGCATGTTTTAAACTTTACAAATGTTACATTTGCTGCTCCAAGGCTAAACCCACACCCAAGATTTATGCACAAGTAGCAAACTTCTCAGGAGACTTTCACTTTCTCCCCATGTCCATGTTCCTATGCACATGTGCAGGACAGGCAGTTCTGGTTAAATATTGATGTGTGAAAGCAGCTAGACCAAGTTTGACTCGCAGTGCATTGCAGCCCTCACGAAAAATACTGATGACAATACCCTAATTAACAATCTCTCCAGCCCCAGGTTTCATGTCAGGGCAGTGGAGCGCTGTGAGGAACTTCCAGCTGTTTTGCTTAGCCAGGTCTGAAAACCATGGTTTGAAGAAACACCAGGCTCCTGAGTGCCAGTGACACACTGCACAGATAAAATTATTCAGAGCCCAAAGTGCAGGAGTTGCCTGAAACATACCATATGGCTGAGTTCAGGGTCAAGCATCAAGAGCAGACTGTCAGAACGTGGTATCTGGAAACCCCAGGGCTCAATTTCCTAGAGCTGTTCTCTGTGCACAGAGACCAGAGCACACATTGCATCACCTTCCTGCTCTCTGAGCCCTTGCCTTCATCATCATCAGTGAAGGTTATAGGATGTCATTTCACACCATTTCAGAGGTTTACTCTTTACCAACAGGAGATTTCCAGCCTTGGTGTGGACTGGTTGCCTGTAGACTTACAAAGAGATGTTCATATTTTAAATATGGTGCAATGACATCAATAGTAATAATTATTGCATGCATCAAAGCTTTGGAGATTAACCACGGATCATGCATCTAAATGGCAAATGGTTATAATAGCTCCATACGTGAAACATCAAAGTCTGAGGAACGTTGCTCTGTTATAAAAAATACATCAGAATGATCATTCCACTCCAAGCAAAGTGCAGAACTGTAGACGTGCATGGAACAAATGCAACACATTTCATACTCATTTGGGTGTTTCAAGTATGGGAAAAATTGATTCCACAGCTCCAATTACCAATCCACATCAAGTGAAGACTGTATTGAAATTATGAGATTTCACACAATATTAGGCTTAAGTTGACTCCTCCTTGTGAAAATGTATTTATAATTAGGGCCTAGAAAAGCAAGAAGCAGTATTTGGAGTTTTAAATTTTTATATGCTCCCTGGCAGAGAAAGAAGTGGCTGAGATTGCATAAAATTCTTAAAACCGTGATGTTTCAAGTATCCTTTTGCTGAATTGAAATGGCTTTCTCATAGATTAAAGGAACTGCACTGTTGTTTTCTTTGTTAGGAGAAAAGTATTCCAAACTGAGAAAAGCACAGCCTCTCTCTATTGAGCCCGGGGACAGCTGCTGGAATAAGAAAATGCAAAACAGTCACTAGAACAACAGAACCTCTGAACTCAGCAACTGAAATTCCCAATTACAGACGTGCTGCTGTTTCTCCTCCCTCATCACAGCTGTTTAGCTTGATCACTCCCCCAGCCCCGGTGGGACGAACAGTGTGAAAGATGCGGTGCCGTGCACGCTCTGACAGCCAAATCAAAGGCCCAGCCGAGTCTGTGCCTCAGCTACGAGTCTGGAGGAAATCAGAGACCCTCATTAAAGTTTCAGAAAAACCTAACTGGTATGAGGACAGCATTCAAAAATGTATTTGGGGAAAACAAATATTGTTTTAACTCTATTAATAATTGATGCGTTGCCAGCAGAGATCCTTATAGCATTAAGGGAATTGAAAATTAAAGGCACAAAGACACTACTTTAAGAAAACATATTGATAAATAATTAATATGGCATAGGCCTACTGGAATCTGAAGAGTGTAGATTTTAGCTTGTCTTGTCAAACCTATGCTTTCTAATACCACAGTATCTTCCAGAATGAGAGCATGGTCATTTTCACTTTATATCGACAAAAGCTCTGGTTGTTTATGCTGCTCAGCTGGAATAATTTACTGACTTCTGTGTCGGTTGCTTGTACTGAGAGCCCCTAGGATCCTAAGTAGCACATACCCAAAGATCATAGCTTTCTTAAATCAAGAGGGGAAAAAAGATTGATGATTATTTAGAAAACAGAAGAGAACATGTCTGTTTCAGGGAAACCCTGTTTGTCAGGGTCAAACTGGATCAGAAGAAGAAACCTTGGCAATGACTGTTTAGCAATATGATGTATAAATGGCTGGGAGAGGTGTCTTGGAATGTGTAACACCCAGGAACAGCTACTGCTTTAGTCTGTGTGTCTCTAGAGAGATGCATTTTCAGTGGGGAGGCCAATCTTGGGGAGTACACTGAATAATTCAGTGGCTGGCACTTCCCCTGTGCGTTTTATCTGATGAGGATCTTATGGACAATAAATAGAGCAACGCAGCATTCCGCAGAATACGAGCCCATCAGTATGACTAAAGAAAGCACGTAGAATGTGCTAAAGGAAGTAAATACGGAATTTCTGGATTTCCCTCCAAAGGAGCTCTCTACCAGCTCTGTGAGCAGAGCTTGGGAGAAGCAGCATTCAGAGACATGGCTGAAGAGTTCAGCTGATGCACAGCTCCTGACATGGAGAAACACTGTGGTTTCAAAACAGAATACTGAGCACTGTGTTAACTGATAGAGCTTCTGCCATCTCTGAAATTCTGTGTGTTGCTGAAGGGTGTAGGAACTCTTTAAAGTACCAATTTATTCCAGTCCACTCCTATCTTTTAGGTTGTTATAATGAAGCAGCTAGTAAGTCAGGCATAATTGCTGGTAGGCATTCTAATTTAAAAAACTGCACAAGAGCATCCACAGAGCTATGTTTATCATTGCATTCCTTTAAATAAAGCAAAAGTGAATGCTGCATCTTCATTACAAATGTCTCAGTGCTTTACATGCAAAAGGTTTGTTGAGATTGATGGGATTCATAAACACCCCTTTATTTACTACAGCAAAGTTAATAATTAAGCAGAAGAGAGAATATCCGTGAATGCTGTTATAAAAGTAATTCTTGCCCTAGTTCATAGCAAGAAGCCCATGTAAATTAGTGACTGAGAACATAAGCATGATCCACTAGAACTATAAAGGGGAGTTAATTTTTTCCACTCTGGGTAATGTAAATGCAGTGGTCAGACATGGCCTCAGTATATTGGTGAGTGTGTTCTGCCTCAGGTAGATGCCCCTTTCACCATCCCCCAGTACATGGACCTCATTCATTGCATCTGCCCTATGCTGAGCAGGAGCTCACCATTCCTTCTTCCTGCTGTGGCCCCTGCTTGCTGTGACCACAGGCAGCAAAGTCAGGCCCTTGCTGGAACTGGAATGTGAAAAGTGTGGGCTGGCACCCACTGGGAAGGTCGGGCTGGAGAAAGGGTTGTGGAAAATCTTGCTTCTTTGCTTTCCTGGTGCAGAGGCCTTCTGTCCAGGTGCTGGCTGGCGGGATGAGCTTCCTTGCCTGCCAGACAGCCCTATTGTTATTTAAGGTGCTGACTCTGGGAGCTTCATACCCATCAGGCAAAGCTGAGACTGTATGATTTAACAAAGCAGGGAAACAAGCCAGTCAGAGTTATCTCGATCTGAAGCATATTCTAGGAGTGATTAGCTGCCTAAACTTACACTGTAATTATCTGTGCTGAGTGGCTTCTGCACATCATTGCCATTTTTCTGAGTGTTTTTATTTAAGTTGATAATGGAAAATGAATAAAGCCTTAGTTCCACTCTGATTTTGACACTTGTGCCAGAAAATATCTGAAGATTAACATTTTTGTGTTCACAACAGTTAGATTAATATTTAATTTGCTGGCATACAGCAAGCTGATTAGTTTTCCTCTGATATGGCTCAACTTTGTAATTACAGGAACTGTCTCCTCCTGGTTTGTGCCTGGGGTAAGATTCTCAGAGGCGTCCTGACATCACCGTGACCATGATTTCACCAGGCTGACACACTGCAAGATTGTCATAATCTGAAATCTCAGCTCCTGGAAAGAGGTATGGACTGGGACCTATTCTGTCCATGATTTCATTTAAACTGAAGGGAAAGAGACTGGAAACAGGATGCAGCCGGGTCAAGTCTCAAGGAACGTGTGAAATTCGCTGTTGCAAGCCAAGCTTTCCTCGGTGACACAGCCCACCTGGTGCTGCAGGTGTAGGGGGCGACCCCACAGCACTACAGTTTGTCTTACTCTGGGTATGGGCAGAGCTAACCGAGGCACAGGAGATGCCCCCATTGGTGGTGATCTTCTGCTGATCCTGAGGGATATTGCAGGCAGGTGCAGCTGGTGACAAGCCATTGAACAACCTCCAGCACCACCATGGAGGCAACCTGAGAGAAAGCTTAACGTGCTATGGAGGCCTGTCTAGCTCGGGGCCTCTCTTTGGCCACAGCCATTAGGAGATGCTGGGTGTGGATTACATGATTATTTGCCCATGGTCCTCAGAGATCCTGCTCACAGTCTGTCTGGAGTAGTGGTTGTACCTGACCATCGCACTGAACTACCAGGTGGGGCTGTGCTCCATGAGTGTCTCTGAAGCCTCTTAAAACCCATGAATATATCTGGGCTCAACAGTGTTCTGGGCTAAGAGCCACATTCAATTCTGGGGTCATACTGCCCTTCCTCTTTCAACCTGATACTGAATAATTTCACTGTCACCTCATGATTCCCGTGTTGTGAAACCAGGGGCTAGTGTACATTTGGTGTGCTCTGCTGATCCCTCCTGCTAGGGACAGTACCATCCCTCCTGCTAGGGACAGTCCTGCCTTCCTGACTGCATTTGCAGGTGAGTTGACTCCTGGAGTTCTGCTGGACGCTCCCGAGGCAGGCAGAGGGCCCTGCCTGCTCCTGGAGAGGCAGAAGCAACAGGCAAACTCGCATCCTTTGCTCCCAGAATCATGCTTCCAATGCTTCCTTCACAAATGGAACTACAACCTGCCACTCAGTCGTCCAAGTGATTAAGCCTTCCTTATTTGCTTAGAGACCAACTATGTCTCGGAATCAAATTCAGCCTTTAGAATTAACCCATCTTTACTGCCCATTAAGTCTGGATTCCCCTGACCAGTCATGCAAAGTAACATCTCGCCTTAGTGCCATATTCATCTTGCACTGTCAGTTTTACCCAACTCCTAAGCACTCAGTAATAGCAAGACTGTCAGGGTGTTAGTTATTCATTAGTTTTCACTCACTTGAAGAATATATCGTTGTCATAATATGGCACATTGCACTGGGAACAAACTCCCCATGCAGACAGGGATTAGGGCCATTTTTCAAACGCTGCTGACTGTTAATTTGTACATTGTTTGAAGGGAAAAGGTCTTCTTAGAACTCCATTTTGAACATTACTTTGACAGAGCATAGTGGGCAGTTTTCACATCCTTTCAGATAGCTAGGGGACAAATGGGTGCTGGTGACAGGGATGCAGAGCGCTAACCCCTATGTCAGTATGTGGCCGGTGCCAGCTCTTGTTCGTGCACCCAAAGCTAATCAGGTGAACCTCATCAAAATCCACTTGTTCAGCAGCTGACTGTACAATAGCTGCTGGCTGCTCAGCCTCCATCCCTCATCACTGTCCTCCAGAACTGTCTGCCAAAACTTGATCAATGAGAAGTTCAGATATTTTGTTTAGCTGCAGTACAATCCAGGCCAGGTGAGAAAAGCACCAGTTTAGTGCCACCATGAACAGAGCACAGGTAGTAGCCAGTCCATGGGCACCTGGTCTACTCAGGAGAAGGATGGGAGATAAGTCTGGTAAAACTGGGAAGGAATAGTTGAT
>KZ506444.1:144231-164501 GCA_002844005.1 Limosa lapponica baueri
GTCACTCCCTGGTATTTACTGTGGGAGAGTGGCAGGCTGTCAGGGCGCTTCTCTATGAAGAGGGATGGCAGCACCTCCGGTTGGGTGCTGTGCCATGAGAGGAAATGCCTTGGATGCGAGTTAAGCAGTGGGAAGAGCAGCAGAGGCGTTGGGGACACCTGTGCCCGCTAACGGCACAGACGCATGGGACGTTCACCAGACCTGAAATGTAAACCTGGGGTGGAAATTTCTTCTTCTTGGAGCGTATAGCTCCAGGAGGCAGGACGTCCATGGGAGAGCAAATGCCAGCTCTCGTGGGGAGATGCAGGCAGCAGCTGGCAGGAAGGCTCGGCAGGGCACCCGTTGGTCTGGGAGAGGGACAGGAGCGGCTATGCACTCCAGCAGCACACTGGCTGTGCTCACTCTCATTGCTCTGAGAGTGTAGAAAGGCACTTTTAGGACATGGTTGGAGCAAATTGTAGCAGCTAACACAGAGCTGATGGCAGTTCCCCACTCCCCGCCTGACAGACAGAATTAAGTGCTATGTAAAACCACCCAAGCTTTTAATGACCTCTTTCAGACACAAACTGACCATCTAACTTTGCACGATTCACTGAGATTCCATTTTACTCAAGGAAATAAAAATAATAGTTTAAACCATTTCAAATATAGCTGTAAATCCCTAACAACATTAACCTTTTCCAAAGCATTAAACTGATCCCTGGTGGATTCTCAAAATTGCTATTAGGAGGAGGCACAAGATACTCTCTCCTGAACTTCATGTTCCCAATGTAAATAACAAGCCACGCTGAGTGTGGGGTTTATTAGCTTTCTGACTGGTGCCTGCCTGTCTCCTCACCTTACTCTGAGTCATCAAACATTAGCACTTGCTGCATGATGAAGGCAAAAGTTCATGCACAGAATCGCAGATGTGAGGAGGGGGACTGAGGTGATGTTTGGGTTCAACGAGGGAAGAGCTGCTGCTGCCGAGAGCGTGGGAACGGAGGAGGGCTGGCTGGCTGGTACCGCCGTGCATCTTCCTTTGAAGAGATCTGAGGCTCTGGTGTTCGAATGTCAGAAGGACTTGGCTGGAGACAGCAATAGCGGGAGAGGTTTAATTAGACTTCTGGGTCCAACTCATTCATTATACAAGACCAGATCCGGTATTTCATTTTGGTGCGCTGGCTGAGGGAAGGGGATGGGGACCACTGTCCTCTCCAGGGCCACAGAGGATTGCCCCTAAAAGGATAAAGTGGCCTAAAGGAAACACCTTTTTGATAATAACACCACAGTCCTGCCCAGGCAGGAGAAAACAGATCAGGGCCTTTTTACTAAGAATATACTCCTGGTGTGGCACATCCATCAGGGGCAGTTTTGCAAGATGATACTGTCATAAGAAAACCATGAGAATGTAAACATAAACATGAATGAAAACTGGGATCGTTTAAGGTACTCTAGCAGATACCCCTTTTGTTCACAACCTCACAGGCATCTCCAGTTGAAAAACCTCTTGATCAGGAGAGCATATGAAAGTAGCAATTAAAACACAAAAAGATACAAATATGAATCTCATTGGGAAAATAAGAAACTTGATAAATGACACCTGTTTGGCCTTTCATCTGAGAGAAGGCACTGGTATCGATGAAAAATCGTTGGGTTAGGGCCAGTGCTAAGCATACCAGGAACAAATGAAATATTAGCCACAGTTATGCTGAGGACAAGGTTCTGATCGCCAGTGACAGTGTAGGAAAGGCTGAGATATTCCTAATCTGTATTAGGAAATAAATGGGTGAGTCACTCACATCCTGCAGTAAACACGGAATACTTCATTCAGGTCGGGTGATAAACTGGGACTGTTAAATGTTTAAATTTGTAAGATGGTTTTCAAAGAGTTATTTGAACCTCCAATGTTTTTTCCAACAAAATGTGGAGCACTAGAGAAGTTTGAGAGGCCAGTAACAGTGGCTGTTACCAGTGCATTGGGAAGGTAAAGGAGGAGGCCAGGACCTGTGGTCTGGTGAGGCTGATGGTGTTCCTGGGAAAATATGCAGAAAAGAGGTTGCTTCCCCACAGACTGTGTGTTTAAGGACTCCCTCTTCCTTGTGTGTTTGGGCTGCGTCTCAAGGGAACACTGGATTTAGTCTCCTCTGGAGCTGAAAAAATTCTCTCCGGGCAGCAGCCCAAGACCATGGGATGGGAGCAGGGGAGCAGGAGCCAGGTCTGAGGAAGTGTAAGGGGAGTGCTAAGCCTTTGAGATGCCTTTCTCTTTCTTGTTGAAAGAATGTGTACTGGGTACACAGCACACTGGGATGGGAATCTTGTCTGGGTAGCCCAGCTGCAACCCAGCCATGCTGGTAGCGATAAGAGCTGTCATAGCTCATCCCTGCCTGGTCCTGCTATGAAGGTGCTTGTTGTCCCTGCTAGCAGAAGCCCCTCCAGAAGATGCTGATGATGACGTAGCAAACTGCGTCTCCTCTGATACGGCTCAGCACCATCTCTGCTTTGCTGTGTTGCTGTGGAGCCTGGCTCTGTGTTAGACTCTAGGAGATGGAGCTCTTTTTCTCAGGCTTCCTTTGGTCACATCTGCACCTGCCCTGCTGCTGTGCCCCCTTCCGAAGCGCTGGTTGTGCTATCCATTCATAGCGTGCTGGGAGAGCAGTTCCAATTGTATATCCAATAAGGGCAGATTACTTCTAGGCTGCCATTAAAAGACATTTAGTTCTAAGAAAGGACAAGTTCACATTCTATCTAACATCCTTAATGCTTGTAATTTCTATGAGCAGTAATATTGATTCCTAGGGCTGTGCTGACTATAACACAAATGGACAGCAACTGGTAGGAGGAATTTCCTAACCCTGCTATATTGGGTTCCCTGAAGATGCTGAGTGATTTGTATGTTCCCAGCAGCTCTAATCTGGTGATGCTTGTGACCTGCATGCTATCAGATACATCCTGGCTGCAATTTCTGTGGCAGAAGCTGGGCGGGGAAGCGGCTTTCTACCATCAGTGCTCTCTAGTTTTCCTTTGTTGTAGCCCCGTATCAGGGGCCCCCAGGCATTTATGGCATCCCTGGTTCTCTAATGCAGGACAGCCCCTGGATGTTCCTTATCTCCCAGCATGGTTTAGTGCAGAGGCAGGAGGTGGGATGCAGGTGGGTGAGCCAGCGAGGGTCAGCTCAGCTCTTAAGGGCCCCATTCCCATGTGCTGTCCCTGTCACCCCACATCTGGCACGACTACGTGGTGTGGCCCTGCAGAGGGTGAGATGACTTTCAGCAGCGAGAGCGGGGCTGGAGAGGCTGGGTGTCACCTTGCCGTGAGCAGATGGGGACAGGAGCCTGCCTCTGGGAATGACGTTCTGCCCCGAATAGCAGATACTGTGTTCATAACTTCAGCTAGCGCTCCACACTGCGTTTAGGCTAAACAGATTACAATTAACAAGCTTGTTACTACATTCATCCCAGGCACTCCACATTGAATTACTGATATGTTAAATATCTGATTACCTTTGAAGCTAACTAGCTTACAATAGAACCAGCACAACAAAAACATTCTCAGCTCTGAGAAGGTAACAATCAAAATTGGTGCCATCTGTTTTTTATTGGTAAGGAGTAGAAATCTGCTTTGTGCTTAGAGAAGATATCACAGTTGGAAAGCGAGGATACATAGCTAAAGTAAGCTTCATGTAAAATAGCTTCATGTTTCCTATCTTTTCATAGCTACAAAGCTTTCAATAGTGTAAAGTCAATTTTTATTTGAACATATTTGTGAGATTAACCTAAACCATGGGCCTGGGCTGCAATTTGCCCTTCTGATAAACAAGGATAAACAGAACCGGTACTAGCTGAGAAACGAGATCTGGCAGTAAACAGAGCATTATTGAAGAATGTTATTTTCAGCGGTGCAGCTGCTTGTCTCTGACAAATTAAAAAGGGAAGCATCTGCAAAGCACAACGGGAAGAAAATACTCCAGGAGAGGTTTTATCAAGAGTCAGAGGTAATAGTCCTGTGGAGACCGTCTTCTGATGCTCTGGAAAGTGTTATGATGCTAGATGTTAGCATTCAGAGAGCCAAAGTAGGCATTTGTATGTGTTGTGCAAGGAACGGTATGTTATTTAAACATGCTTTCTTCTAAGAGTCTGTATTCTCTAATTCTCTGTGAATACGTGTCTTAGAAGGGTTTTTCCCAAATGAGGAGGGATTTCACCCTTCAGTGCTTCTGGTAGGAGAGAGGATATATAGACTGTCTCCCTATGCCTTCTCCAGGCTGACACCAGTCCCTCGTACTCCTTGTTTTTGTCTGGGAATTTTAATAACAGGATGAAGACAAGCACAGGAAAGCTCCTACCGAGTAACATGCCCTGTCTCTTGTGGGGCTGTTGCCTGAGTTGTTCCTCCAGTTCTGCCATGGCAGCAGGTTGGGAGCCTGCGGCTGCCCCCTTCTCACACCAGCAGCCTGCGCCTCCGGAGGTGCGTTTTGTTTGCACTGTGACTGTGGGTTAACATCGTTAGGCCACAGAGGGAGGAAAGGAGTTTATGTGTAAAGTGTGTGCGTGCCATTCCAAGAATTGCCTGAGAGAAAGTGGAAATAACATTTACAGTTGGCCAGGAGAACAGCCTCTTAATTTGACTTGACATTTATGATTTCCCATGCATTTCTTAAAGAGTCATCTTTTCCTGCTGTGTTTAAGTTAACTGTGGTCCATCCAGTCTCGGTGCTGTGTCCTACCCGAGGCACTACCCCAGATCCGTGAAGGCAAGCATGGCATGAGCTCTCTGTGCCTCCTTTCCTACAGCCCAGCAGTGGGAATCCCTACCTGAGGCTCTGCTTGGAGCTGCCCAAGACAGGGTATCTGTCTGTCTTCCAGCCCTTCTCTAGGACGGTCATTTAGCCTGGCTTCTGTAAATTAGAGTGTCCAGATATTTCAGAATATGCAGACTCAGACAAGTCTTCCCTTTGACTATACTGGTGGTCAAGACTGTATTACAGAAGCAGCTACAGCTCTGTAGCAAAGAACTATGGGGAGACAGTGTTGGCACTGAGCACTTAGCACTTAGATATCTGACTCCTGTGGTGTCCATGACTCATTCAAAGGGCCAGTGAAAGAAGGGCACAAGCCCATATTCCAGGGAGACACTGCTGGGTGTCTCATGCTGGCTGGGCTAGAGCTCTGACCCTTGTCTGTAGGACCTCAGTCCTCTAATTATGTTTCCCTGGACAAATCCTGTGAGATGTAGATGAACCTGAGATAAATACAGTTTCTACAGTCCTTGGCACATCCTCAGCAGAAAAAAGTTAACCCATGTAGTTTATTAAATGTCTTGCAGCTCTTGTTTGGTCATATTTGTCCATAGGTGACCGTCTATTTTCAATACAATTATACTGGAGGGAACTGGCAGGGTTTGCAGCAGCAAATTCCTTCAGCTGCCCAAAACCCAGTCTAGGGCTTGGTGCTTAGCATGCTGCTGCGGTACAGACACATCCTTTAAGCATCAAGAAAGAGATGTGGATCGGGGGTTTTTTCTTCAAAAAATGACATTTTGAAGTAGGTTAAATCTACCTCTTTTCCACATTTTCTCAGAGAGAGATTTCTTCTAGCTAGTGTACGTGCTTTCCATGAGAAATTATTTATGAGCTCCTCAGTCCCTTGTCTACTCTTCTTGATGTAACAATAGTAGATCTGGAGGAATGACCAGGGTTAGGTTTATAGTTTCACTTCAGATGTAGTGCCAAGTTATTCAGTGCTTCGTTTTGTTAGTGCCTGAACCAAAGGGCAATTTATCTCAGCAATGTCCTTCAGATTATACCTATATACCATTTTGCCAATAAGGCATGCACCTGCTGCTCCAATCCCAGAAGAAATCAATGTTTCATTTCAGAGATGCCAATCCTTTGCTCTCCCTCCTTTTGCCATTCTTGTGAAGACAAACTTTTTTAGGGGGTGTGGGAAGAAATACATAAGGATTGTGGAAAAACCTTGTCTACTTCAGCTACCGCATCCTGTTTAATTATGAATAATCCACCAGCTTACTGTAGGGCATGGTTGTGAGGGTTCATGTGATCAATATATATGAATAGGAGAGGGTATATTCTTTGCTGGAGTTCCCTCTAACGGGCCTAGACTTCTGCAGTCCTAGTGGGAGGTGTAAGATGTGACCATGTCATTACTGTCTTTGCTGGGCAAATGCAAAAGTGTAGCTCAGCTCCTTGCTCACAGCCAGTTATCTGTCCTGGCACTTGTATAATTATAATACATGTTTTATTACTTGTCAATATTTTAACCTTTCTGACACATTATCCCCTAGGGCAACTGAGCAACCTTAATAATATAGCTGATAATTATCTTCCACATGAATAAAGTTATCACTAGGGTCCTGTATAAATCACATGGAAAAGATGACAGATTTCACTGGCTGGTCATCACAAAAACGGGAAGAGGCACAGATTGTGACAGCTTAATGGGGAAGGTAATAAAACCAACAATAAAGTCATTTATAATATAAGCAATGGTTCTCAGGCCCTTCTATTTGTTTTCATGCTAATAGAAGATAAATGTCAGATTAGGAATAAGACCTGAAATTTCTATTAAAAATATTTGGAAAATGTCATTAAATATCAGCAATTCACAGCTCAAGAAGTGGCAGCATGGGTCTTAATTACCTGTGTGAAGTCCTTGGAAGCAAAGTGGGGATAATAGTATTTGCTTTGCTGTTTCCTGGGGGGCTGTGAGGAGTAATGTTTCTACAGTGCTGAGAGCATCAGGACCCTGTGCTGTCCCTGCAGGCAGCAGGTACCCCTCGTGTCTGGAAGGAGCAAGATGTTGTGTGGTGCCTCGGCAAGAGGAAGCCTCCTGGCCACTGGAGGAGAGTGGGACAGGCACCCTGTCAGGGGTCCCAAGTTGGGTACATCATCATGACTGTTTTGGCAGGCCTCAGGTTTCACATGAACCCAAGCTGCCTTTATAAACCAAAAAAAAAAAAAAAAAAAAGAAATACGTCAGTGCAGATGTGAAAAAAGCCTGCAGCAGTAATGGAGCAGTGAGAAAGGGGAGGGTGCATTATACTGTATATGAAGGCGTACGGCACACTCACTCGAAATAGATGAAGGACTGGTGTTTGCATCTTTAAGCTGTGTGTAGTATTGCTAGTTAGCCATCTGGAATGCACGCTGTGAAAATGCACCAACAAAAGGTTTGGGAGCGTGGGTGAGCAGTGGTGGGGATATGGAGTGAGCAGAAGCGTCCTGGGGAATGGCAGGGACTCCCTGTGTGGCAGCAGGGTAACAGCCGAAAGAGCTGCAGAGCAGGAGGCTGCTGCCCCAGCTCTCCCGGGGGAAAGCCTGGGTGGCCTGGGGACAGTGTGGTGCTGGGGCAGGAGGTGGCACAGGCACTGCCCTGTGCCGTGCAGTGCTGGGGAGCTGGAGCAGATCGGGGCTGGCCAGGGGCTCCCCTGCAGAAAAGCACGGGTGCTGCCTGGGCATGGACCCCTGTCCACCAGTTGCCAGCAAAGCCAATGCTGCCGTGGCTGGAAAAGCAGGAACGGCTCTTCCCAGCGAACAGCCTGGCTCTGGATGGACTCTTCAGCATTTGTCTCGGCACAGGGATTAATCTGAGGGTCTCTCTGGGACACAGGCTGGGGAAAGGTTGGGGAAGGGAGAGGGATGGAAGTTGTATCTGTGTCTGTGTTTAACATTCGTGGTGTGTTCTCTCGCTTGCACTTCTTCTAAACAGGCACTTTGAGGTCTGAGCCCCAGTGCCTCTAATCTAGTGAGCGCCTTATTGATCAAGTCTTGCCATTTGATCCCCCGAGCTGCCTAGTGTTGCACAAAAAGGGTAAATTGCTCCTTATACTTTAAAACAATCAGAATGTTTTTGGAGCATGTAGACCCGTATGATAAATACAGAGGCACAGCTGGGATGAGAATAGCAAAAAGCAGAGGGATAATTAACAGCTGGAACACCACAAACCAGTTCCCTAGCCCAAGCCCTGGAGGAACACGATACATTCATCATGTTGCTCTCCGGGCTGATGCCGCAGCTCTGGGGTGTGAGGTATTGAATTACAGTCTCTAGAAAATATTGTTTGGGGAATGTTGAAGAGAGCTGGTAAACAATGTGCTGGAAGGTGACAGATATGTTTGCAGCTTCATATAGTGCTTTCACAATAAAAAGAGCCATCCGGGGTTTTCCCATCACTGCCCTGCCTTTCAGAGCTGGCAGGCAGCAGGCTCTCTGCCAGGCCTTGGTGGGGGAAGTCAAAGCCAGCAGCCAGTGAGCTTGCTTACTTCTGACGACTGCTTTCTTTAAATGATTATTTTATTACTGAGAGTACAACACTAACAATGGCTGATGAATCTCAAGCTTAACGAAGCACCATCTGTGATTCAGCTGTTGTAGAAAACAACATATAGAGAGCTCTTAACACTGGCTTTGGACATAGTCTAGCCTGCGCACCCCTTCTGGACTCTCCTGTCCTTGGTGTGGTGTCACAGAGGATGCCATAGAGGCTCCTAGCCCAGAGCCACTGTCCACATGATCTGGGCATAACCAGCAATCTCCCGAGGGCTCCCGAGCTCTCTCACCAGGAGCTGCACCGCAGCCACACGAAAGTGGGGATGGTGGAGGCAGCCAGGATCTGCTTTGATCTTTTGCTTTTCTTTCTATCCCCCTTCTTCACAGGGAATCATTCAGAAGACTTTGATCTAGGATGACACTTCACTCCTACAAACCTGCCAGTAAGTCATGGCAGTCTCCCCCCCGAGTCAAGCTCCCGGCTTGCTCCGGTGCTGCCTGTTTCTTCAGCATCCTGCGTAACCTCATCAGTGCCCGCCTGTGAGTCACGCCGTAAAGCACACACCAAGGTAAAGAGGGGTGAGAGAGGTTCTCTCTCAAATGCTACATTCCTCTGGCAGCAAAAAATAAGCACTCACTTACTTCATTAATTAAATGGGTGACTCCCACAGCCACTATAATGAATGGTGTCTGTGCACAGGGTGTGAACAGGAGATTAATGGTCAGATTTTCTCTGTGTGTTGGTGAAAGGGGGAGTTTTAAGGTGGTCTGCTACCTGTTAAAAAACCCCATGATAATCTCAAAGAGACAAAAAGACACACAAGCTGTTTACATGGGAAAATCTACGAACAGCAGTATGTTTCTCCTAGAGGGATTTTCCTGCACATGTAGTGAACGCTCCCAGCAGTAGTGGAACATATGATGCCCACCTGGATGTCTGGTGAGGATGCATCAGATGCTTTCTGCAGAAGATGTGCGATTTAGGGTTATTCCATTCTTGGTCATGAGCCATCTTCAAGGGGGATGGGTTGTAACTTGTATGGCATTACAAATACTGCTCTAGAAATCCTGACTGCATGGGAGGCTCTGAACCAGAGAGCTCCAAGCCACCTGCTCCTTGCAGGAATCCTGAGTATCACAGCCTGTCTCCTTGCATTATTATGAAAATCCATGAGGTCCGGGTTATGGACTTTGAGGCCAGAAGAAGACACAGCAATGGCCTACCCTGATGTCTTGCATAGGCCTGGTGATAGGTCTTCCTGCAAAAACTGGAAAGCTTTATAGCCAAAGGGAAAAAATTGTCCAGTGTTGGAGCCATCCCTGCCTTCCTGGGGAAACTCTTCCCATGATGAACTGCCTCTGCTTTTGAACTGTTCCTTTTCAGACTTTTGCCCTCATTGCACTCCAGGACTGCCCAGGTACTGCATGGGAAAAGTGAATATTCTTGAGCAGGCCGTGGTTGCTGAGCTGCAGGGTGGACAGAGCTCGGGAGGCTTGTTACAGAGCGTGTCTCACGTCAGTAGCCTCAAGAAGGAACCGTAGTTCTCAGGGGAGCACAGTGCAGGGTTTCACTAGTCCTCAAGTGGCACCTCGTAGTGCATTCTCAGTGTAAATTTCTACCCTGTCCCTGCACCTTGAGGAGCAAAAAATACTGTTATGTGTAGCAGTGGAGAAAGACACTTGAAGGAAGAGACAAATGCATTTAGCAACTCCATTCATAGTGTGCCTCCAATGTGAGAGAAAGGGATGAGATGTCACAGATGAGGTGGGAAGTGAGATGTTAGACAGGAGGGAGCATTGAGGAAAAGCAGGTAAGAGCTATTTGGTTTTATTTTAACACCTGACACTATCTAGCTGTATTTCATCATCTTTCTAGGGAAGCACCAAGAGACCTCAGGGGTGGGAGGTTTTCTGAAAACATAGACCAGATTTCTGCTAAACATCAATCTGTGCTTCCTCAGTGCTTTGGTGATGCCATGTGGGTGGTTGTTTCCCAGGGCACACTGCATGAACAGAGGACTGAACCCTGCTTCTGCTGGGATCAGGTTCCAGATTTGCAGTCTCCTCCTTGTGCCTGCATATGATGTGCACGTGTGCATTTCCATGTTTGTACCTCTTGCTTTGCCTTGGCTGTTGCCCTGGGCTGTGGTGAGGCTTTTTCCTCAGTGGGGAACTCTGCCTTCTGAGGATGTGCTGGCTTGAGGTGCTTCCGTAGGAATTTTGCAAGTACTTCTCTTCACAGCTTCTTTCATTGTTGTGTGGAAGGAGGCAGTGGTAGATGGCAGCAGTGATGGGAGGGCCTAGGGAGACAGGCTTGTTTGTTCCATGCCTCTGGCAGAAGGGCTACAAATCCTCCCTGTGGTATGTGCAGCAAATGCCCTGAGGCTACAGGCGGCATGTTGTGTGGTGGACCAGGAGGCACTGAGAAAAGTCTGAGCATCAGCTGCGTTACACTCCAAGGCACTGGAGAATTGTCCCTAGCAGAGATGCTGCATCCCAAAGTGCAGTTGCAGCCAGCAGAGCTGCACAGGGCTCCCTGGGAGAGTGGTGTCCACAGGCATCGGTCTCCTGACGTTGGTTCGGGGCTGGCTCAGGAGCTGTCTTGGCCAAGGGGCTCCTGCCTGGCTGGCTGGTGCTGCTGCTCTGAAGCTGTGCAGAAGTGGTGGTGATGCTACAACTCTCACTCATGTTTTGGCACAGTGTGTTTTAAAAATTGCCTGTTTCTGTGGGGAATGATGGGTTGGCCCTTGGGGAATTCAGAGAGGTTTTAGTCTGCTGTCAAGGATAGGGAAGTTAAAATAACCTTCAATGAAGTAAGTAAATAAACAAAGTTGATGAATCTCTATTCCCTTTTTGCTCCTTGCCGCCTCAGCAATCCCTCCTCTTAGTCTGCATTTCTCTCTTTCTCTTTTTCTTTCCACCTCATTTCCCCTGAAAGGTTTTCAACTTGTGAGTCGGGTTTCCTGGTGTGGGTTCACCTGCAGAATCTCCCAGAGCAGGTGTCAGGAAAGACAGTGTGAAAGCTGCAGTTCTCCCTCAGCTTCTTGCTTGAAGGAGCAGAGAGCAACATGGGGAAGACAAACCTTTCTCAGAGAAAAATCTGAGTGCGTCAGGAGCTCAGTCACTTGTCCCTGGGAGCTCAACTTGAGAACAGGGCAGAGAACGGTTTCTGAAGGGCAGTATGTTTCCAGGTATCCCTGGAATAGGGATACATCTGCAGCTCTGCAGCTGGGGCTGGGCCATTGGAGTCAGCTGGGGCTGTGGTGGGGGGATGCGCAGCCGTATGGGGCAGAGCAGAGGTCTTCTCCTGGGCTGTGCTGGCCAGCCCCTATCAGTTAATTGTGTTCATGGGCTTAGCTCCATAATGATACTCAGCTCATCTCAGCTCCCACCACCTGGGCACAAGCCAGAAAGCACTGGTGCAAGTACTGGTGCAAATGTGGTTATTTTTAGATGCTTAAAAGAGAGGTAGGCTTTTCTCTTAGCCGTAATAAAGGTGCTAAGAGAAAAGCTTCTTTGCTCCCTCAAGTCAACTGGCCTGTGAAGCAAGCAGCCTGGAAATAAAAGAGAATGTGTGAGGAAAGGAACTCTGCTGTGTTTCATTCAGGAGAAAAATAGCTTTCCTTATCCCATTTTTTTTTCAAGCAATGAAAGCCACACAACTGAATAGCAAAGATAGATCTGCTCCGGGTATTTGCATGTGGAAGTCTAGAAAACACATTTCTTTAGTTCTGTTCTTATTGGAGGTTTCTGGTTAGGGAGAAAACCTCTAAGTGCTGCCTGCACTGGAGCTTCAGGGGCCCTGGGCTCCTCTATACCTGCACATGGTATAGTCTCCTGTTGTGCCCTTTCCTTCTTCGCCCCCAGCGATTGCTCAGGTTGCTTGACTGCTGGGACCCACTCTGCCCTGACCGAGCTCAGCTCAGCTACAGCTCCATGGGGCATGCATGGAAACCAGCTTTGCAGAGGCCTGGGCTGGTTGGAGACTTCCCAGCTGGTGGGGAGCTCAATGAATGCTCCGTACGCCGGCTCCTGAAGAGGAGCGAGGTTGCCTTTGCCTGCTGAGGAAGGCTGAGATAATCCAGCAGATTCTGTTGGAAGCAGAGCAGCTGCGTGGTGCTTTCCGTGCAAAGCTGCGGATGCAGAGGCTGCCGGCAGGTGAATCTTTGGTGAGGGCAGCTGAGCTGGGAGCAAGCAGCGTGCCCAGAGCTGAGAGCATGAATATGTCCCACTTCCTGATAGCCCAGTCCTTTCCCAGCCTGGACTGCTGCTCAGCTTACAGCTCCCAGGGTCCCCATGGCATCAGGGATAGTCCACCCGCCCAGGCTGGACTGCTGCCGGAGGAGAGCAGTCTGTATTGAAGAGCCAGCCACCCCTGGAACCGGCGGTGCCTGAGCAGAGGGCAGTCGGAGCAGTGTCGGAGGGGCTGTGGTGGGGCATCTGCTTCCCCTCCAGCATGGAGCTGGCTAAGCCAGCAGCTTGTAATGGGCTCTGTTCCTGCTCCAGAGCAGTACTGTGATTACAGGACCAACATAAAGTCGCAGAATCACTGTCAAAACCTGAAGTAAAGAATTTGGCTCATAAAAAATGTGTTACTCGAACAAACAGAAGAAGAGTTATGACTTGCCATTCTCCCTTCCTGGAGCCAGGGGGAGAGTGTGCCACTATTGCACACGCTTGAGGAGCTGATAGTGGCCAAAGCAAAGCATTCCACTGCCCCTGGAGAGGCCCTTTCAGAGTTATTAGTCGTAAGTTTCTATTTAATGTACTGATTAGGGCCAAGACTTGTAGACAGCCACTGACTGTGCATGTGAATTGACTTAAGCATTATTATGTACGACCATCGTCAGCTCTGCTACCCAGGAAGATTGATACACAGAATGAATCTTCTCAAGCTGTTTCTGAAAAGATTCACGACACTGCAGTGAAAGTGGCTTCCAATGGGAACCTCTGTGTACTGATGTCAGCATATATTTTATTCCCCTTGACTACAAGGGCTGGTTAGGTTATGAGCCTCCCACTGAAATGGACTCCATACAATTGCCAGATAATTGGTTCTTTCCCTTGTAGGCTGATGAAGTTATGATTCACCCCTGACTCCCCCAAGAGCAGCAGTCACAGCACCATGGGTTGCTTATCTCTCATCCAGCTGCGCTCGCTCGCTTTCCTTTCCACCTGGCAGGGCACAAGGGAAGCCCCAAGAACAGAGGGCATGGAGCAGCTGCTGAGCATGGGTTTAACCCTGGGCTTCCTGCGTGAGCAAGCAGTGAGACCGCAGGGCTGCATGGGTTGATAGGATGCTGGTCCAGGCAAGCAGGCTGGGGATGATGTAGCAGCTTCAGCTGCAGAGTGATGCTGAAAACAGGCTTCTGTGAGCATCGGTCCTTGGCTTGTGCTGCAGTCCAGCTGTCCTGCTTTTGTCCCCAGAACAACACAGTAGTTTTCTGCTATGGCATGTCACAGCTGCTGCTCGTGCTGGTGCTGCTCAGGGCAGAGGACATGTGGACACCTTCAAATCTTGTGCTGATTGTATCCACCAGCAGTGAAGGCTCAGGGGGCCTTAGGAAAGAGTGTGTCTCTTCTCCCCTTGCTCCCCTCCCTGTCTGATTTGTCTTACCAAGGGGCCGTAACTGATCATGAAAATCTCCCTGACTCCCAACCAAGCAGACACACAGGGAAGCACAGTATGTCCATCTTCCTCCTTTGTCCTTGCCCTCCTCTGGACACTGACCTTCAACCCAATGCAGCTCCTCTCTCCTCTGCTAGATCTTCTCAATTCTGCAAACGTGGCTGTCCTCTGTGCTGGTGTTTTACAGTGGGGCTGCTGCTGGGAGCCATCCTGCTTCTTCCTCCTCCACACTCCCTCTTGCAGGCTTGTACAGTGTCTTCACCATGCCTGAGTGGAGTCTGGGGCTGAAATGGGGTAGGGTGATGGGGATGCTGCTGCTGGGAAAACCATGAACGAACCCCTCCCGGACCAACAATCGGACCGGGACCTAACATCTTGCATGACATGGAGCAGAGCCCTCTGAATGGTGCCACCCTGCTCTGCTCTTTGATAATGTCAGCACCTTTTTTGTCATCTGTTTGCACTTGCTGGTTAAAATGTCCTTTTAAATCTTCCTCTAGGAACTTACTTATCCTGTGTCCTGAGTGCTTTTCTCGCTGCGGGGAGGGCAATGCTGAGATGCTCTGGAGGTCTGTGGCACTAGTACCAGCCAGAGCAGCAGCCAGCCACACTCTGTTGCCTTCCTCCTTTTTCAATCTCTTGCTCTAAGTAGGACAGCATGACAAATAAGGGTTCCACGTCCCAGGCCCCCCAGCCTCGCTTGCTTCTGCAGAGTTCTCATGCTTTAGTTCCCCAGGGATGGATGTGGATGCAATTGTTGGAAGAGTCAGGGCACCTGGACGCTTGTCCACCTGGCTTGAGTGCTCATCTGAGAGCAGCACTGCTGTCACTTGTGGGACAGAGTCAAGACGCAAATGAATACTTATTATTCTTCAGAATAAGTATGTGGCTTGCAAGTACAAGCATGGGTAAATGTTTCATGAACATTTCAGGGTTTTTGTGGGTTTTTTTTCCTCCCAGACACATAAAATCTTCTAATAAATGCAAATTTAAAAACCGGTTATTAATTGGTGTTAAAATGCCACTGCAAACTCCATCGGAATTCCAATTACCAGTGACCATGGGCAGTGTTTGCTGTATCAGTCAGAATAAATATCTTTTCAGGTAAACAGAAACAGCTTGCTGAATGCCTGATTTTTGTCCATTTGAGTAGCCTTATTTAAATCAGCTTTTCAGAAATCTTTCTTCTAATACAGCAACTCGAGAGAATCCATCTTTAATAGCTTATAATGAAAATTTAACTGTTATGTATATTAAGCAGTCTGCTAGATCTGTTTGTTAATGTAACTGTAAATAATTGCCAGATACCTGGGGAAGGTACTTACCTTACTTACTGGCAAGAGCTTCTCTGTTAGGTACAAAGCAGGCAGAGAGCGGAGTCCCAGGAGATCTGTGTGAATGAAACCACCTTAAATTTTAACACCGCTGCTGTAACTTCTCTCATGGTGCCCTTGCAGGGCACGTTCACGTTTAGTGCAGTGATCACCACCTGGGAGCCCCCATCGAGGCTGGCAAGTCCCTCTGAGGGTTCCCAGCATCTCAAGGTGCATGGGCTGTAAATAGCCATCTGGTCATCATGTCTCCTATCTACACAATCCCCCTCATCCCCAGTCTTTGGCAATTAACCCTAGATCTGCAGCCCTGCCCGCAAGTTTTGCATTGCAGTGGGTCAGCCTGTGTTGGCTTCACCCGCAGCTGCTGTCCATACAGCTGTGAGCATCTGGTACAGTCCAGGCCCTGGGCTGTGCTTTGTCCTTCTCATGAGGAGCACAGCAGGCACAGACAGCATTGCAGTGTTTTGCTTCAGGGGAACATGGAAGAAACTGATGTTTTTAATGGTTTCCATTTTCTAACCAATTAATTTGCAAGAGACATCGACATGAAGCTGAATTAATCACAGAAAAGGAATATTAAAAAGGCAACTCTGACAAGGGAATGGTTTCCATCTTTGGCCCGCGACAGCCTCACTGGTGAGCCAGGCCCTCCATGCTGGACAAGTGGCTCTTCCTGAAAAGTTGGCAACGTTTCATGTGTATCTAAGGTGATTTTGCATCACTTATTTGATGTTTATGGTACATGGACCCTTCAGACTAAGGCCAATGTAGAGAGGGGCTGCTGCTCCGCTGTCCAGAGGTGTGCCCAGACCTGCCCTTGACATGGTGTGCTCAGGGTACCGTGCTCAGGCTGGGTTGCCTGGGGCAGGCAGCTTGTAGTCACTGCCTCCAGCAGCCCCTCGCCTCCCTTTCCCCAAACCACAAGTGTTTGAGGGGCTGCCTGCTTCTCCTGAGGTCTCAAGGTCTGCTGGCTTGCCATAGCTGTGTTGCATGTGAAGGTCCTCAGCTTTACAATGGGATACTTCCTGTGTTCCCAGAGGACTGGTTTTGGAAGAAGAAATCCAGGCAGAAAAGCAAGAAGAGGACTATTAAAAACATTTTCCCATTGAATGAAGATATAAAACACTGTCTAAGTGTTTATGGAGTAGATTAGGTGCTTGCTTTAGCGGCTTATAGAGGTCAAGCTTGTGGTGCTTGGGGACCTGCTCCCCACTCTATACTTTTTTCAAGGAGAGAGTTGCCCTTTAACATGGAAAATCCTGCTCAGAAAGAAGCAGCACTGGTGCAGCACCTCATGTGCAGCAGCAGTTTGGGATGACCTCGTCTGCAGCAGAACAGTCTGAGACACATGAGAAGGGGATTCAGTGATCCAGGGTGGTGCAGACCATCTGAGAATGGGATAACATCTGAATTGCAAGACACGTACCCTGCTTCCTTGGCTGGCTATCCATCTCCTGGAGTGTCAGTCTGAGGCGATGTGTGGTGAGGGTCACCCCAACAAAGCCAGTGCATCCAGCAGTGGATAAATACGTGCAGCAGAGACTTCAGCCAGCAGTCTGTGTATGTAGTTCTCCTTGCAGAAGTGGCAGCTGAGAGCAACGTGAAGTGGAATGTTATCCACTACTAACAAAGAGCAAGGCACACTGGAATGAACAATCTGAATTATTCATGTGTCTTACAGGTTCTGAATTGAGTGCAGCATTGTTGCAGGCAAGCCAAGGAAACTCTCTTCAATGTGTACCAGTAGTCAAAATACAAAACATTATGTAAGAATTCACAGGAAATGTGATAAGAAACAATATTTGGTGTATCACACCTTCATGTAAATGGCTCCTCCACTCTTGCTTTGCATACCGTCCAAGTCCTTGATCATTACCCTCTCCAAAAGGCACTGCAGGTAGAGCTAAGAGGGAGAGATGGACATCAAAACTGATGCAAGATAAATGCATTTTGGCTGACATGGGCAGGGATGAGTATAAAGGGGGATATGAGAGAAGAGACAAGCGCCTCTGTTCAGAGGATATAATGTCCTAGTATCACAATACCACACGATACAGATAGTGTATTTAGCAGGTTTTTCCTAGATACACTGTCTAAAGAGAAATTGGCCTCTGAAAGGCACTAGTTATTTCTAAGCAATGAAATCTGCCCTGGAACATAAAGCTTTTGCAAACTGCTGTCCAAACATTGTCACATCCATCGTGATGTGTAGCCAGTTTATCTGATGCTCTTCATTGTTCTCCTCTGCTATCAAACTGAAAACTTCTCATAGCCAGGGGTAAATGCACCAACACCTTCTCTACATGGAGTCCACGATTCCTCCAAGAAAACTGGAGCAAATTGTAATATCCTATTCAAGACCTGACTTGTAGAAAGTTGTTGCCATTTACTTTGTCACAGCAAGATGCCTCATTTTCAGTGTTATCAATCACTTTTATGACATCACCAGGAAAACACTGCACTTGTTTACTCATTTTTCACCATCTTGCATGATGAACACAGGAAATCCCTTTCAGGAAGGCTGACAGAGTCCTAATCTCAGTCTGCTTCCCAGTGAGCATACTAAGCACATCTTGATTAAAGACGGGAACCTCACTGTTTTCCCTTCCACCTGGGGATGCTGTTTGATAGTAGATATTTTCACTGCAAAGCTCTATTGGTTTGCATGTTCAGAGAGTGAATGTGTGCTTTCAACAGCTAATGAAAGACGTAAAGTTACCTTTATTGCGGTACAAGATGTGTCTTTCTAGAAGTGAATGTGTACATGGAGCCTCTTCAGGACAATTCTGAAGAAGATTTGGAGTTCATTTCTACTGCATGCCCTTTTTTATAGGGAAACAACGTTTTTTCTGGCCAAATTACATTTTTTAATAATTGTGTATATGTGCCTGCATGACAGTGTTGTAAAGAAGCACAGTTAGGAAACAACTAGTTTGTAAGTTATCGTAACATGAGTGCTCCCAGGATACAGAGTTGCCCAGTCAGTAGGGATGAGGGTTAAACAGGATTTCGGTATTGGTGTGTGTTCCTGCACCCAAGGGTTGTGCTGTGCTGCCTGTGGGAGGAGAGTTGAGCAGGTGGAGGAACAGGAAGGATGAATTTCCAGGAGTGTGCACCCTGCGGTGTCCAAACCGATGTCCAGAGACAGGACTTGGGCTGCTCCGATCTGCTGATCCTTGTGAAGACAGTTTTGAGACTGAGAGCAGTCCTTGTCCATGTCCAAATGGATGTAGGTGAGCATGTAATGAGAGGCTGCTCAGTGTCCTGTTACCCAGAGAGTGAAGGCACAGGGGGGTCAATGCAGAGAGGAGAGAGCTCCTGTCTCCTCTGAGTGTGCCAGCTTTTCACATCTCATATAAAGGTCTCTGGCAAGGAGCGGGAGAAGGGAGCAGGGAGAAATATTCCTCAGTGGACATTTGGAAAGCTTTCAGTGCTCTGTCGTTGGCATTTAATTAATAGACAGTCTGTAATCCTTCAACAGAGAGGTGTCTTCTCCTGCAATCTTGTCAAAATGGAGTCTTTTAAATAAATCAAGAATTAATAATGTTCCTTAATATTAAAGGTCACTAAGAAAGTACAGCTGAATGCTCTCAACAGCAAATCCCCCCAGGAGACTTGGAACAAGGAATAGTAAAAGAACTGGAAGAACAGAAAAACAGTGCTAACTGGTGCAAGAGAGATCCTTGGTTCACTGTGGCGTTGCTAGAAGTGTGGAAATGGGAGCTCAAGCCCCATCTTCAGTGGGTCTGTGTTCCTATGAAGTTCTGAGCGGCAGAAGCTATGTGTCCCCAAGGGTTGCCTGTGTGTGGTTTCCCAGGATGGGCTTCCCTCTCTCGGCTCTGCTCACAGTCCTGTTGCAGGATGGTGTGGGCAGGACCCTCCACGGCTCTTTTTCTTCCATGCCTACCTTCTTCCATTTAGGCGACCCATTGACTTCCCATGCTGGGAGGGAAGTCCAGTAGCTTGAAGTCAGCCCCACCAGGGCTCACATTTGCAGAGAAGCCAGCGTTTCTGGGAAGGACAGCATGTGCTGAGAGTCCGTGCAGGCACGGGGCGAGGGTCTGTCCTGCAGTTCCGTGGTGGTGCCTGAGCAGGAGACCAAGGAGGCAGACAGGAGACTGGGGCTGCTCCGTGCAGTCTTGCCATTGCGTGTGTAGAGCTCTGCATTTCTTGGGGAAAAGAGAGAGAAAACCAGGGGTAAGATATCTCTTAGGATTGCTGTAACAGGTTAAGTTATTTTATTAAATAACATGTAGCTGAGGACTTTCTGAGACAGAAAAGGCAAGTAGGAGGTTGGGTCTCTGAAAGGCTTGTTTGTCTTGTTCATCTGTTCATAATCCCATTAATACTTAGTGCCTATTTCCTGCATTGCGTTTGACAGAAAGTATCGAAAATGTTCACAACTTGCTTTGCTGGAGAGTTTATCATTTATCCATCTAGAAACATGAGTAAGCCCTACATTGTTCCCGCAGTGTCCCTTCCCTGTGGTCATACGGAGAATGGCTTGACCTCTGCGTCCTGTAACTCGATGATGATTACAATGCCGTCACCTGCGTTTTGCCGGCTGGAGATATCTGTTGTCATGAACTCAGGGTTATGCAAGTGCTCCCTAGGGGGGATCACTGGAAAACAGAGATTTATTTGTGTGGCAATAATTGAGAAGCTCATTTTATTCCAGTAAGGATCTTTCAGCCACAATCAATTTCACATGCCATCATAAATAATGGAGGTCAGCAGAGCACTGTGAGTGCTTCAGCAAGCTCTGTTGACAATGTTAAAATGCAATAAACAGCAGAGAGATGCAGCTCTGCATGAGTGGGTGTGCATTAATACTTGTTTAGAGAGTGTTTGATTGGCAGGCCTAGTGCTTTTAGGATCTTTCTGATGGAAAATACTTCATATTTCTGTAGTTTGGCTACTGGGGTGGCTTGTCTAATTTCCTGGGCACCCTGCGGCATCAGGACGGTCCGGCTCTGTGGTCAGTGCAGGGGGAGAAGCAGTGGCTGCTGCCACCCATGCTGCACGCCTGAGGATTGTCCC
>KZ506444.1:171514-182967 GCA_002844005.1 Limosa lapponica baueri
TTTTTCAGGCTGCTGAGTAGTTTGTCCATGCAAAATTTTTTGATGCTTCTTCATGCAGATGGTTATGGACTGCTGGTTTGGATGCACAGTGAGAATGGGTGTGTTCTCCCTGGTGACTGTCAATGGGCTGGAAATTCAGACAGGTTGGTGAAGATGAGACTCTCTCTCATTGCTGACTGATTGAAAATTTGGCATCTCCTTAGGTTCAAATGCATTTGCTGTGTTCATCTCCTTCCAAAACCTTGTTATCCTGGGAGTGTCTGTTCACCCACTGCCGGTTAGGGATGTAGATCCTCCAGACATACTGGGGAATGGACCCCAGAACAGTTCTCTGAGCAAAGATTTAACTCCATAATGAATTTGTCACTCCCTTATTGAGCTAAATAGTGAATACCAAGCAACAACAAGTTACTATTGGTCACTGTGACATCCCTTTTGTGGTCAAGCAGACCAGCAACCCAACTTCACTAATCATCAGCTGTCAGTGTCCTTTTTCACAGAACATCTTACATACTTTTCCATAGGTTAAGCTTTTCTGTCCAGTGCATGTTTTAGTTCCTGTGCTTCGTGGTTCACACGTAGTACTCTGTTCCCATCTCTGTTGTAGGCTTTAGTTTCATTCATGCAGATATATTCGACTGCTTCCTGGCCCTACTGTTTAATAGCAGGTATGGATTTAACCAGAGATGTTTAAGTGCAACTGGAGGAACCTTGTGTAGTTGCTCCCTAATTTTCACTGGACCACATGACTCCCCTCTTTAATTGCCCTTGTTTTAGCTGCCTGCTCTTGTTGTATTTCTCCCTCATCCCATCAGGTATTTCATTTCTCTCTTGCAAGATGCTCAGCTGATAAGCATAGACAGCGTGTGCGCTTGTTAGCTGCCAGCCAGCTGATCATGATTAGACTGTAGTTTTGATAGTTGTTTCCTGTCTTTCAAGCCTGAACAGATGGCATGCTACTCCCAGTGCAAGCTTTGACTTTCATAGTACTTCATGGCTTGGCCAAATGGCAGTTGTGTATACGTGTGAAGCTTCTCAAGGGGATCCTTGCAAAGGGAGAGGAGCAACTGTGTCCTCTAAGGACCCCGCAAAGTTAGTACCCACTTTAGAGGAGTGCTGGGACTGCTTTGTTTGTTGGACGCAGTCCTCCAAACTACAGTTTTGTCCCCCAGCTTATAAATCTGTTGCTGATATGCTGTCAGTATTGTGTTTAGGCTCTGTATTTTAGAGAACAAATAGTGTTATGCCTGATAAGAGGTACTACTTTTGGATTTTATGTTAGAGGATCAACACTCTGTTTGCAGAATGGATGACCACAAGACCTTTGTAAGAACCAGACAAGGAGGTCTTTCTCTGTCATGAAGTGAAGAATCTATCATTGTTTGCCAAGAAATGCTAGACTAAGCTGGTGTCTGTGTGCGTGGATCTAGCAAGGGACTAGAGTTGGTTAGAGGTTGTGAGCAAAAGGGTAAAAGAATGGGGATCCTACAGAGGCTTGATAATGGGTTTGCTCCCTGAGACAGTTTTCAGTTCTACCGTATCAGGTTTTGGTATCTATCTGTGTTGGACCCGCAACCCTAAGTGGATCTATAGCAACTGCACAGGGTAAGTTGTCTGGGCTCCTTCTATCCCTGCCATATGTAGGGCTTGCATGGATGTGGGGCCTGGCTGAGGATGGTGAGGAGGCAGAGAGGGTCTGGTGGTGACAAAGCTGTCAGGAAGGGTCTCCCCCTTAACAGTTCAGCGGACTTGGGAAGCATCCTGACTGCCTTGCGAAGATCCTTGTAATGAATGATGATCAAACACAACCACTGTCTGCCAAAAAATAACATCTCTCCAGCACCTAGTCCTGTAAGAAAACAGCTCCTTCTTATGAAATAATAAGCTTTTGTCTCTTCATTTATTGCATTGCATGAGAACAACTGCCAGCCTGCTCACATGAGCCAATTTATTAACTAAATCTCATTTACTAACTAGGAACAAATTCTTTTTAGTTGTAGCTGCCGAATACAAATGAGGTTGGGCTTCAGAGCTGCCCAGGTGCCAGGCAGCTTCCTTGGCCCATTTGTCCTTGTGTCAATGGCAGTGTTGCTCTGCCAGTAATAAAGCTCTCTTCTCATGGGCCCTGTGAGACATGAGCGGATTGCTGAGCCCAACTTAATGAAGGAAGACCAGACTCACTGGGAGACCCATTTCTATGTGCTGAGTTGGAACCAGTCTGTTCTAGCTCAGAGGAACACATTACCAGCACTGGCAATCATTTCTTCCAGACTGTGTGCCCTGCCCCAGAGAGAGAAGGGTCAGCCTTGGACCAGGCAACTTCGTAAGGGCAGACATGAGCCATGCCCTGTGCCCAATGCTGACAGGCATATCTGTAATGACATAGCAATGGAGAAGAGAGATGCTCTTTGAGCTGTGTGCTGGGCACAGCAAGGATTGCCCCAGTTACACCCACTTCTGATGAGGGCCATCCACTGTACTGCTCCTCATCCGAGCAACAACACTTCCATCCCTTTCCCAGGAGAGGTTTTCACAGTGTGTGGCCACTTATTCCTCCTCCTGCAGCACTCACAGCCATGTCTTTCCCTGGGTTCCCCCACCCCTTTTGGGAGCCCTTCCCTGGCACAGGGGCAGCAGCTTGGACACCAGTTCCTCTGTTACGGCCTGTGCCTACATACAATTCCCTGATGGTGGGTAAAGCAACTTTCCTAAAACAAACAGGCGTTTGCTTCTCAAGAGAAAGTCACTCTCTCTCTGCCAAGACACAGTCACTGTGCAGGACATGGTGGTGGCTCTCGGCAAAAGCTTTGTCAGGAGGCAAATGGGTGTGTTTGGTTTTGAAATCTTCAGACAGGGTCAGTCTGCTGGCAGTGTTTGCCTCCTCTTCATACCTGCCTCCATGTTGAATGGTTTCTCCCAAGCAGGAAAAATAACAATAAAGATAATTCTCTTAAAACTGATTATCTGAGAGTACAGATTGTCAAACTTTATGCTGTTGGATAAATCAAACTAACTGCTGAGAGTTAATTTGTCTGACCATAAAGTGGATTCAATAAGTGTAAAACAAAACTAATTGGTTCTCTTCCATACAAATTTAATCATACTATAAAATGTGATCAATGCAAATAAAAAGCATTGAGTAGGTTAAGTGTCAAGAATCTATAAAGGAAAAAATGGCTTATGTGCTTTCTTGCAGGAATTGAAAACTGGATGGGTTTCCATCTTTGTACTAATCAACTCACAATGCGGTCCCAGTCTGAATGTACCGAGTGCTGGTGTCTGTGCTGCATCCTGTGTGCACCAGAACTTGGCCCTTAGTCTTTGTAGTTTCTGTTTTATTCGTGTGTTAAAGCTGTTGGTGGAATGATACGTGACTCTTGTGGATGCTATGCTTAGACACACAAACCAGATGAAACACACTGAGGAAAATGCAGGCCAACAGCCCTTGTCTGTGCAAAGGGGTGACTGGCACCTCCAAGAGGCCCAAACATGGACCCTGTCCCAGAGCTGATGCCAGGCTTGGGGGTGCATGCAAAGCACCAGGACTTCTGCTGCTGGGGCTCTGCTGCACCTCTGCACCCTTCCCTTCCCACCAGGGAGTGGTGGCACTGCTGGGACCCGCTATCCTCACCCACGTGAGGCCCCCTCCTCTGGGCTCTCCATACCTCTCTGATGTCAGAAGAGCCACCTGCTGATGATTTCTTCAGAAGGACTGACTTCATGACCATGACAGACCTCGTCATGGGACTGAGGCACTGCCCAGAGCTCCCCAACTCCTTCCATACAGACCAAAGCTTCAGCTGAGGATGGGAAGGAGCACTGTGCCATCTCCTGGGGCTCGCCTGGTGTGCACCCTGTGCGTTGAGCCTCTTCAGTTGATGAGCAATTGCCAAGGCAGCCATCTGGTGAAGTGAGACGAGGCTGCCAGGACAAGAACTAGAACTTTCCAACAGCATCCTGACAGTGGTTCAAGGCAAATTAGATGCAATCAGCCAAACTGAAACCTTTTAAATTAATCTGTTGAAAGACCTGCTGCGAGAGGCTGACATAGGGTGTAGTTATGGTGATGACTGGAATGTGGCTGAGGTTGCTGCAGTTGCTGCTCATGCAGAGAGCTGCTAAATCCCTCAAATATGCAGGTTGCCAAGAGCTGACATCTTTTCTAAACAGCATCCCCTCGGTTTCCCCATGTGGATGTCCAGCTTGGACAAGGCATGGAGGAAGACACCTACAGCTCAGCAGAAAAGAGAGACGGGGAGAGAGGGAAAGGAAAGGAGCAGCCTGAGACATCTGGGAAATTGAAGGATGCAGCTTCCAGCATGCAGGGTTCCTGCTGTGGAAATTGTCAGAGCTGGGGAGGGAGAGGGAAATGCAAAAGCTGGAGGTGAGGAAGAGGAGCCATTGCAGTCCTTCTCCCAGCCCGGACCTCCTCACTGGCCTTCCTGGGGCTTCAGAGGGCACGCTCAAGAGGGTGGGAATGGCTGCCACTGCACACAGCCTCCCTCCCCACTTTGGCTCCCGAGACAGGGGTGTTGGAGGTGATCCGTGAACCCCAGCAGTGCAGAGGCCCAGGGAGGCTTGGTGAGCCAGGACCCCACATCCTGTCCCGTGGGTGAGGGCTGTGAGCAGGACCCTTTGAGGAAGAGCTTGGCCTGCAGTGAGCTTCGAGTTCAGTGCTGCGGCACCCTCATGGAAGCATCTGAGATCCCAGGAGAGATGGAGGACAGGAAGGCTGGAGTCAGTGTGGGCATGAGTCCCCCAGCTCTGAGCCAGAAGGGAGGAGCGGAGAAGCCCTGCAGAGTTGCATTCAGTGCACTTAACCTGGGGTCGCAATGGCACTGGTTTGTCTGCAGCTGCCCAACCATTAGTTGCTGCACCTAAGTTTCCAGGAGAAGCACAGCTGGGAGCCTCTCTCTATGCCAGACAACCTGTCAAGCCTGCTTGCCCTCACCTCTTTTTTCCCGCCTCCCAAAATTTTGAGGTTAAGTTCTAGTATCTCATAAAACATCATGTTCATATCATAATTTCAGCCTGCAGGAAAGCCTTTTCCATGCAAGGGTCAGGATGCATACAAATTGCTGCTCTAAATCTCCAGCTACAATAAGGAAACTTCAGATGCTGACAGTTTACTTGATAAATACCTAATATAGCTTAAATAATTATTTAATGCGGACAAATGGAAAAAGAGAGCATCCATATGCTGCGTTGTAATAAATTACAGCTTGCAACTTGCTGGGCAATAGCAGCAGCAGCTCTAATGAAGGGCTCCACCACGGCCTGGGAAGGAGGGCTCAGCCTGAGGATTTACTGCGGGAAGACCCTGCCAGGAGCTAATGGATATTGGGTGGTAGACTAATGAAGGATGAGAACCCTCTGCAAGCCCAGTTAATACAGTGCTGATCACCTTGGTGGAGTCACATTCATCCTGCTGCTTGCCCCTTGCTGGCCATGGGGCTGAGTGCTGGTGCAGTGGGGCAAGCCCAGCCCCAGGGCCGGCTGGTGCTGCTGGGAACTGGCCGGGGGCTGTGGGCAGAGGGACATCTCCAGCAGCATCACCCAGGTGGGAGCAGTGGGGAGCGGAGTGGGTGGCCTCCACGCAGGCTCTTTGTGTGGCATCTTTCCCTTCTCCAGCCAGCTGCTGTGTCCCAGAACTTCTGTGCCCCATGTGCAAGCGCTGGTGGCTGCCTCTGCCTCCCGATCAAAGCTGCACGGGGCTCACAGAGTGTGCTGCGTGGGTTTGGGTAACCTGGAGTGGGCAGTGAGCATCTGTCCCCCCGGCAGGCGCAGAGGTCATGGGGCTCTTGCTGTAGCCTGGAGGGAAGCATAAAAGAGCATTAGGAGGCAAATGGCTCCCTGTAAACTGAACAAGCTCCCAATGCCAAGGGCGTTGCTCTGCCAGCAGCAAAGCGTGTTCCCTTCTGGAGCTGCTCGTGCCCTGCATTCCCAGGCTAATTTTGTGGTTTTCACGAGCGTAGCTCTCAGTCTTCACCTCCTTTGAGCTCCATGGTCAATGATTGCTTATGGTTTTTGCTTTGCTTTATATGCTCAGTGGTATTTGGGAAGGCGTGCGGATCTCCTCCGTGAGCTCCCTGACAGATCACAAGGGCTGCACTTGACTGAGCTCCCGGTGTTCTGCCGTGTCAGCCTTGCAGCAGCAGAGGGCTGCGGATACGCGCCTTTGCATAGCAGAGGATAAACACAGCGGCAGAGATGGAAGATAAGTGGCAATAAAAAGTAAAATGTGGAGTGCCTGCCCTTTAAAATATATTAGGCGGTTTATAAATAAAGCTCTGTATTTTTAGGATGTATGCGGAATTGTTCAGCCTGTAGCCCTTAAGGAATCTGACCTTGAAGAGAAGAAATACATCTGTGAGCAGCCTTCGAAATGTTCTGGGAACGGACAGACAGAACAAGCGCTCTTGCTTATTATTTCGGCAGTAGGTGAGCCTTGTTAGGCTGCTGTGGTTTGGGGCCTTGTTAGGCTGCTGTGGTTTGGAGAAGCAACTCAAGCTCCAGGACTCCTCTCGCTATCAGATAACTTCAGCGTACAGTCAGAGGAGAGAACTTGGGGGTAAAAATACCAAGTTTCTGGCAAGATTTCCAGAGATTCTTAACTCCTGGCAGTCTCAGGACAGCCTCAGCTGGGTTGCTTCGTGTGCTGGTCCCGGGCAGACCAACTCTGATAGTGTGAAACTGAACCAGACAGTAACACGCAGCCTGGTTCCTACTGCCTCGCTTGGCCCTCCTGTCCTTGCAAAGCTCTTGCCTGGCAAGCTCCGCTGTGCGGGTGTGCAGTGCCAGCGAGGCTCCTTCCTTCGCCCCTCGTTTGGATGGAGCTTCTTCTAGGATGTGGGAGCTTGGGCTGTGCTTTACCTCCCCTCCAAGGGTGGTTGAACACGTATCTCCCACCTCCTGTGTCAGTGCTCTGTCGGCAGCGGCAGCCTGTTTGGGGTGAGATGGGCTTTCTTCTTTTACTGGAACTGTTCCACTTTGTGTAGGGCAGTCAGCTTTTTGGTGGGGAGAAGGAAAGAGCTCTTGAGCAGGGACTCGGTCAGGAGTGAGGAGAGATGGGTTTCAGATCCTGTTGCGGTGAATGCTGAGGAGTCAGATGCCTTCCTTGAACAGGCAGAAGTTATGGCCCAAACTGTCAAGAGCAGCTGCTGATTTGGGATGCTTCTCACCCCAGGCAGCCTGGGGTGAGATTTGGGTCTTGTCTGCTGCTGGAATAGCTCAGTCTTTCTCCAGGATGAAAGGCATCCTCCCAGCCTCTGTTTTCTGGAAAAATAGTGGCCCCGCAGATGCCTTTAAGGATACTGAGCGAGCAGAGACAGCTGTGAGGTGAGCCTAGGGATCCGTGCCGTAGCCTTCTTATTTTAAATTTGTTCTTAGAGAAAACACAGATGATTCCCTGGAAGGGAGGAATAACCGGTAAATCGATCCCTGCACGTGCTGATGCAGGGAGCCAGAATCTCCATGTGCTCTGGGCTCTGGCAGAGAAAATGTAAACAAACTCCAGTTTTATGTCTGACCAAGGAGATGTAAATCAAACACATGTGTTGAAGCCTTTTAAATGTTTTGACATTTTCCAATCCATCAAGGCCTTTAATTGTATTTTAAGTGAGTTGTTCTATATGTAAATACCAGTTAATATTGAAATTGTTTATAGCCAAATTGTCTGTTTATGCAAATTGTGTTCCAAGATCACAGAGCTTCTATTGCAGAATAAAAATGTCTCTTGTATTTAATGCTAGAAATGTTTCCTTTGGCTGCTGCAGCTTTCACAGACAGTGTGGCTCTTCTGCGCTGTCGGAGCCCGGTGGAGAGTGCCAGCCCCCACAGGAGGGCAGTTATGGCAGCAGGCAGGGGACCAGCCAAGCTTGAGACATGACGGCTGCTCCAACAGCTCACGCTGCAGAGTTCACTCCCTGAAACCAGTCCCCTGGGATTGTGTCAGTGCCTGCCTTGCCCGTGGGCTCTGGTAGCCTCCACAAACTTTGGGAAGCCTGATGGCTTGCTCCGCTCAGCTCCAGCAGGTGGATTTGTGGTGGCCAGCATGCTGCGAATGCCAGCCAGGCTTCCCTCTGCCTCCCTGCCTGGCCTGGGCTCCGGCAGAGCCTCTTGCTGGCTCGGAGCACTCTTGTGCTCAGGTGAGGACCCCTCAGTTGGTGGATGGGGTTCTCTGGGATTCCTCTGTCTGGCTCATGCGTTAATTCGAGATGCCGGTGCAGAAGGCAGCAGGCATTAAAAACTGCTCCTGCTGGGTGAAAAATGAAGAGAAATCAACATGCTGCTCCTGCTTGTGCTGTGCCTAAGCAGTAATCAAGATCATCACCTGGAGATAAATCTCTTCCTGCCATCACACAGAAGAAGAGGAGCAGTTACTATGGGCTTTGCCTTCAGGTTTTTAATCATGGGGGAACACATGCAAATTAATGGCTCACCTATGATAAGAATCAATAGTGCTGGAGTGTTTGCAGGCTGCGACTCAGATAGGCAATGTGTCTGATACATAGCCAAGGGAGCAGAGTTCACATGGGATGCAAGTGTGCCTGTTCAGCTGCATGCAGAGACTCTCATTGAATCCAGCCGCCTCTGGAGTTAGCCTCTGTGCCCTAGGACCACGCTCCCTTTCTGCTGGATTTTTCAGTCAAACAGCACTGTTGATCTGGCCTTTGTATTTGCTTAATGTCAGCGTTCCCCGGGGAATACTGCAGAGTAATAGCAAGCTGCACAGCCTGAAGTTGGGCTCCTGTATTATTTCTTCATTAATATTTGTTGTTCATAAATATATATTCACTCCTATTTATCACAAGAACACCAATTACCAACCATAAATTCTAACTGTGGGGAATATTTCAGTCCAGTTTTATTAAGAAGTGATTTTTAAAAATGTTGCTGAGGCTTTTAGCCAGTTATGTGCTACTAAATATTTAAATCTGTATCTCTTGCTGCATGCCGAATTACAGCAAGGGGATATTTAATGCTCCCATTTCTCCAGCATAAATCTGTGAAAGATTGACTGGAAGAAAAATGCAGTCATGAACAGCCCACATACATGCTGAGTGCTCGCTCGTGCCGTACACCCACTCGTGTGTACCTGCTACAGGCAGCGATCCAGCCTGGAGGGGGTGAATGCCCCGCACAGTCATTCTGGGGGTCACCCCACCGTGCTGGGGGGAGCAGGGATGGGGTGCTGCCGGGGCAGGGGACGTGGCAGAGCCGCTCTCAGGCTGCGGAAGCAGCCGGCTGTCCTGGTCTGGCACGTGGCTTTGCTGCTGTCAGCCGTTATAAGCTACGAGTGCCTGGAGGCCTGTTACCCACCAATTAAACTGTGAGTCTTATTGTTCGACCGTGAGCCTGGTTTACGATATGAAAAGCTTTCGACAGTTAAATAGTACTAATATTAACCACTCCCGCATGGGCTCTAACAGTCTCCCCCATTAAAAGTGTGATTAAGAAATTAATTCATCTGGAAGGGATTGGCATGTGGTGCTAAACAATGGAATAATGATTTTTTTTTTTATTAAGGCTGAACCCCTGGCTGCGTGGAGGGAGGAAGCCCTGTAGCTCATGCATGATGGTTACGGCAGCAGCTAAATGTGGTGGGAGGACCGAGCCCTGGTATGGTGCTGGTTGCGGGTTGGCAGGGCAGGGAGGAGGCAGGTCAGGGCAGCAGAGACTTTGCAGAGGCTGGTGAGGAGGACAGGCTGCCCTGGCCCACTGCGGTGTTGTGGGGCTCCCTGCAGCAGGTCCGTGCGGAGCCGAGGGCTCCCCGCTGGCTGTGGGCACTCTCTGCCCTCCAGCCACTGCGGAGACTCATCTAGCCCTGCTGGGCTCAGGTTGCCGACCTCTCTGCTTTGTGGCCCCATGTAGTGCTTGTAATGTCCAAAGAGGCTAAAAAAGTGGCACTTCAGGAGGCTGCAGAACCTCCCTGGCGAGGGCCAGCTGGTTCGGAGAATGCCAATGCGGGGCTGCGGAGCCCAGCGGGTGCAGAGCAAGGCACTCCTGGCAGTGCATTAACCTGCTGGAGAGCTTAGCATAGTGCAAACGGCAATTAAATTCCAACAGACATGGTAAAAGCTTTGAAGTCCATCAACATCTGCTGGCAGGTGACTCCAAAAAGCTGTCATTTGCTTCTGAAAAGCAATCAGAGATTACCCGTAAACAGCCCGTGTGGGGATGAGCAGGGTGCTGGGTCTGGCAGTTTCCCTCCCGGCATCCCCTCTTCCTGCGGCTCTTCTGCCCTGTTCTCTAGCTCCCATTTTCTGACCTGTAGTGGTTCATGGTCTTTGACGGGTCTCACAAAAGCTGAACTGCCTTGGGGAGTAGACCCTCTCCTGCCCCTGCCATTTGTGTCCCAGGCTTGTCCCCAGCTCTTGCTCTGCGGCAGGGGGGCCCCCGGTGGCTGGGTTGCAGGTGTGTGAAGGATGATGCTGTATATCGCTGTGGGAAGCACCCACTTCCAAACTAAGTTTCCCAATCGAGAAAAAGAATCAGACAACTCCCCTTCACTCCTGGAAAATGCCAAAAGCAGAACAGAAGGAAAAATGGCTTGTGCGACTGCCTCCGTGGCGGAACTGGGGTCTGTCGACTGGGCTGCCAGGGGAATGGGCTGTTTGCCCAGCACGGCGCACGCTGGCAGGCTCTGCGGAAGTGTCTTCTTCCCGGCTGCTTCCAACCATCTCCCATCCTGGCAAAGAGCGAGCAAGGGAGGGAGGGAGCAGCCTCCAAAGAGGAGCTGCGATGCTCCAAAGAGCTGCTGCTGTTGGAGACAATGGAGGGCAGGGAGGCTCCTCCGTGCCTTGTAGGAGTCACTGAACGCAGACAGTAGCTGTGTTCTGCAGTTGCCTACAGACACTGAGAATATTCATATTGTGATTTATCCCATTCTTTTTCTCCATTGATTTTAATTAAGTTCACTCTCTCCTGCCAAGCCTGGGGAACACAAGCAAAAATTAAAAATACTGAAAGCCAGCTTGCTTTGCACTGGAGCCTTCCCAGCCTTCCAGAGAACAGAGGAAAAGGGGGCCCACGCCACCACACAGGCATTTCCTGCGCTTTGCTAGTCCCCAAATAATAAACATAAAATTAAAATCCTGTTAGGAGAATCACAAAAGCTATTACATCTCAGCAGCTGGTATTGACTCTGATCAAATCTTTTATGTGATTTCACAGCATTCTGGGCTACTCACCATGCACACCCTGATCATGTTAGCTGTGGCTCGATTTTTTTTTTTCTCTCCCCTACTGAAACAAAGCAAAAAGAATGGCAAGAAAACCCAATCCAATCTTGTGTTATAAGTTTGTGTCACACTTTTAAAATGAGCAGCAGAGTGGCTGGTGCTGCCTTATCGCCTTTGCAGACAGGGTCCTCCTGGGAGCAGATGCTCACTCCTGCGTTGAGTGTGCGGGCCTCATCCTGCACACCTCATGAGCTGCTGGCTTGGGAACCC